>CABIKL010001186.1:0-16527 GCA_902196195.1 Aptinothrips rufus | reverse complement strand
CCCCCCCCCCCCCCCCCCCACTCCTCTATTTTATTTTCGCTCTCTCTTTCTCTCCCTTTATTTTTCTTGTTTGTTTGAGCTTCATTTTTATTTTCGCCTGGCTCTCTTCTGCTTAAAATTGAAACTTCTGTTCCCTTCCTTCTTTGCTTATTTCATTTCTATTTCTTTCAAACTACTTAGCTGTCTTCCTATGAAAACATGCTCTCTCCAATCTGTATCTTCATTTTATCTTTTTCTTTGATATGTGTGCACTTCCTCTTGCCAATTTTGCCATCTTCCACTTTCTATTTTACTATATCTCACTTTCATTCTTTTTTATTCCGAAGCCTACCGCCACAGTACGGTACTACAGGGAATGCGTATTCAAGGTGCGTTGGTAAGCTCTTGTTGCGCTTCGAATGCGCATTTCTAGTAGTCCCTTTCTACCTGGGTAATCTCGTTTTTCTTTTCTGTCTCGCCTTATTTGACAATATTCTCCTGCATCTTAGAATTCCTCTTCTGTTTCTCTCTTTTTCCTACTAATTTCTTAAAATTTTGCTTTTGAAAGCATTCTACTTAAACTGCCTTTACTTCTTCAATCCAATATATCTGACGTGCTGGCATTTGTTGATAGTTTCTTTATACCCTATAGTAGAGACAGAATTCTTTTTACTCTATGTTTCAGCACATTTTCTCTGACAAAAAAAATTATGTTCTTATAATTGTTGAATTAGTCAGTTCTCTTTCTCTTTTTCTGACTTTCCTTTCATCCTTCAATGTAGTAGCACTCACAAATTCTCTTTTGAGTTTGAGAGGAAAGAGTCGTCCATTGACGAAATAAGACTTTGTTCCTTCGTTTTTCATTTGAGGCTAATTGGATTTGAAAAAATTTCTTACTTTAATTTCCTGATCTGTGTTTGCGGTCTTTAGTCCACAGTACCTAAGTTCTGTACTGAAACTGAGAGCTGGATCAAGAAGAGGTGGTGCAGATAAATATTATGTTGCAAAGGAGTAAGTGCACCTTACTCCCACTGCTTAATGTCTGTGATTTGAATCTACCTATCTCTTTTTCTTCGTACAAATAAAAGGCACTTCTTGAACATCTATTACCACTCAAGCTGAGCTGCGCTTTCTCTGTGATAATGTAACTGTAATTCATCAAAGACTGTCTGTTGATGTGTATCAATTCAATCAAGGGCTTCTTCTTTTCTTATAGTGTTGTTGCCGCCTTTGTGACTCATGTATAAAATATTTGTGAAACTTCAATTTTTCTTGATGTTATGCTTCAAAGCAATAAGCTGAAACTGGACTTCTTCCGCCACATTATTATTGTACTCTCTTGCACCCATTATGTTGTGCTTTGTGCATGAATTCTCTGTTTGCTTCCTCTGTCTCCTCGCTTTAAAATGATAGCTACTATTTGTTTTTCAAACTTCATCACCCTATAGTAACTTTCATGCCGTAGCTCTTTCTTTCCTCTCTTTTTCTCCCGTTTTAAAATAATGTGTTTCTCTTCTTTCTTTTCTCTGTCTTCCGAAAATGAGTGTCATGCAGTCACTTCTTTACATACACATCTTACTGTGCTATCTAGTCTGTACCAATTATGAACTTAAAATGAAAGTTACCTCCTAATTTCTTGTTATTTTTTCCTTTTCTCAACTATACATCCTACTTTTTATCCCTACTGCTATTAACTGTAATTTCTGTAAATTTTGAATTAGAATTCTGGATGTACTTATTTCTAAAATCATAGAAGAAATTCCGTAGAAAAAACAGTGAATGTGAAGTATGGCTTAAACTACATATTCTCCTCAGAGTAATCTCGTGATATGTAAGATTGTTCTCTGGAGTTACTTATGGGGTAAAATAGAAGTTCTTTATACTTAATTATCTTTCATGGGCTGCAAGAAAATAAATTTGTAATTGCTTTTCCTCCTAATCTGATTTTACTGAACCCTTACTTCTGCAGTTTGCTTCTCTACAGCCTCTTCATCTCTTCCTTTGTAATCCTCCATATCCCTTTGGCATTTCGTTTCATGTCTTGCCTGTTTCTCTTTCCCTTTTTCTTTCTGTCTTTTCTTTAACAACCACAAATTCATTTCTCTCATCTTCTTTCACATTGACATAACTTTGTCCTTTCTGTACTCAAACTTGTGTTTCAAACTTTCAAGTCATGTCATTTCATCTCTCATAGCACTACCTCTTTATAATCAGTGATGAGGTCTCCGTTTCTATCAAATCATATTCATATTTGCACTCTTTCTCTTGCTTCTGTCTCTCTTTCTGCTGTCCTGTTTTGAGTAAACTCTATCTTTTTTCTTTGCTCGTGTTCACTGTTATTCTACTTTTCTTCCTTTTTTTTTCTCATCTAAGCGTCTTAGGACTCAACCTTTTCTCAAGACTCAATCTGAACCGTTTTCATTTTATCTTTCCTTGAAGCTTCCTCCCTCTTTCATTTTACATATCATATAACATCTTTTTCTACTTTTTTCAATCTTTGAAGTATTTCAGAATTTATTTGGAACATTCTCTGTGCTTTTTTCATTGCTGTTTTTTATTTTTTGTGAAGGAAAGAAAATGTACAATGCATTGTTCTAATGCACGATGAAATTATGCAATCTGTTTGATTGTCACACTCCTAATTTGTCTCCGGCAATTGCGATCCTTTTGTCCCTTTTTTTCTCCTTTTTTGTTGTTGTCTGCATTCATGTTTGTGATCAGCATTAAAATGTAGTCATCCTGAATTTTCAGCATGATTATACACAACAAATCTGAAACTAAAGGCTTACAGATTTTCAATATGCAAGAGTGGGTAGTATGTGGGAAATTTTATGAACTGAAAATACAATGTTTACAGAAAAGAACTCCTCTACTTATTTAAAAATCTTAACAACATACCGGCAATGTTCCGACAGCACTACCCCTGACTGATGTAGTTGAAATTTTCACCCATTCCTAAATTAGGATTCTAACATCCAATTTTACATACAATACGCAACTTGTTTTTTCAAATTTTGCAAATTTGCCAAATTGGCCGAGTGGCTAGCGGAGTCGTTATTCGGGACCAGAGGTTCAGAGTTCGAACCCCCTCTATTTGCAAATTTTCGATTTTCTGACAATCAAAGTTGCTCCTCGGGTAGACGACGACCATGGTGCGAATATCCACTCTCCGACAAGCGCAGCTTAAACTGGACAGACCAAAGCGGAATCATTTCTCTCTGCAATTGTTGTGGTATTATGTAAGTTGAAGTATGTTAAGGCGATTGTTTTGTTTTGTTCCGTCGTTTCATATATATAAAATAAATAAGCCTCCGTTTTTCATGGCATCGAATATAATAACGTGGGCACGCTAAGTGGCTGAGAGGATAGTTTATTTGAGACTAGGCTGGCGCTTATACTGTAAAGTGCAAAATACTGTGAAACCAAGGGACATTGATTAAAATAAAGTCAAAATAAATCTGGTTTTATCTTGAATGTTTATTTCATACTTTGATCCTCTGGCTGAATTAAGAAGGACACAAATTTTGCTGTATTGAAACCCAAGGAAAACATGATAAAACATTAAAGTTTTGTTGAATTTTTAAAGAGCAAATGCATTTTTAAGCCAGTTACTTCTACCGTGATTAACATTTGTTTATATATATGGTCACCTCTGACATAATATACGTACAGCCATATAAAACATTGTTTGAAATGTAATTAAATGAAAAGAATATAAATCACATTTTAAAAAAGAACTAAGAGAACACGAAAAACAAGATCTTCTGGCACAGACTTAGCACATTTCTTTTTTTGCACCTGCCTAACAAGCTTCAACTAATTATTGCATTTGAAAAGAAAGGAACAGTAATATTATCCTGAACGCCAATAGATGCTCCTATCATCAGCACAGTGAATTTATCAAAATATTAAGAACACTCAACTTTCATACCGTACATTTATCACAGACAGTTCATGCAGAGTTTCACAAGATGTGAAGAGAAAAACAAGAACATTCCAAGTCACACATAAGGGAACCAAAACTTGGCAATCTAACGAAAAATTCAAGTGTATTTTGAGTACAAAAAAAAAAAAAAAGGAC
This sequence comes from Aptinothrips rufus, assembly GCA_902196195.1. Classification (NCBI taxonomy): domain Eukaryota; kingdom Metazoa; phylum Arthropoda; class Insecta; order Thysanoptera; family Thripidae; genus Aptinothrips; species Aptinothrips rufus. Next base: position 12,467 of record CABIKL010001186.1, on the reverse strand, counting down.
AGTTGCAGAGTAAATGATTCAGGGATTTAAGAGTCCAAACACCTTTAAAAATTCATAATTCATAGTACTTATCAATGAAAAGAAGAAAGGCTTCCCGAGTAAAAGATAGATGGTCTTTGTAGCAGTGGAAGACGACAGATAGAATACAAGTAACATTTAGAAATCTTCTGGCATGTTTGTGCAGAATACATTTGGCAGTATTCTAAATTTCTTCAATGTGTTGAGCATTTTAGTCACTCCAATAAGAGCAAGGAAAACAAAGTTTCACTTTGAACTTTGAAGAAAACAAAAGAGACCGGCCTGAGCTCCATTCGTAAGGTGGAGGAAAAAAGTCAATTCAAAGCTTTTTTCTGTTTGTACAAAGATTTTGTTTCGGTATTCTCGACAATCTTCAAACGATATAGACTCTTAGATAAATAAGTCCAGCAGAGTTTCTAGCAACAAACTCATCAGTGTTCTAAATGGCTCACTAAGATCTTTGTCCTTTGTTTTAGGCTTACAGGCCAACAATATCTGGCGTTCTAATACGAACTGGTACCATGCAACAGAAAGAAATAGTAAACAAGTCGATTTAATAATTACTTGAAGTTTACTAACTGCGTATTATTCCACAAATTTTGAATCAAAGAGCTGGTGCTTTACATACCAAGCCAAAAATGGTTCAGCAAAACAATGTCAATTTGTCATTGAATTCGACTATAAGTTCTAATTAGCGCCCGAAAGTTTGATTTGATCTACTTTTGACAAAATTTTGATCTTTGGCCTCACAATAAAAAGAGGAATTGAAAGAAATTTTTTTCAATAAATCAGCAATAAGGAGTTGATGTTCTCTATGCTGCTATAAAAGGAAAAGAGAAGAATTTACTGTTTAAATGATTTCTATCTCCAACATACTAAAGCTTAAACCAAAATAAATTGAAAAGAAAATTTCAGAAAAATTTGAGGCAGTAGTTTTTTCATCTTGTAGCATAGGGATGTTGAGACATCAAATGTTTCAACAGCACAGTTAAGATAGAAATAAAATCACAAGTAGACCTGTTCTGTGCAGTAAAACTGAAGCTTTGAGATTGTTAAAACACTCGCCTGTAGCTAAAAAAAACAACAAAAAAACAAGTACTTTAAAAATTTTACAAATGCTTCATAGAAAGCTTTGGAATTTCTATTTGCTTTAAACAAAAGTGCTGTTTACATAGAAACCATGAACCAGTTGCTAACGTTCATATACATACGCAGTTTCCAAATAATAACAGTATTTAGAGTTTTCATATCTTTTTGAGAAAGACATTCAGTTTGATGGACTATGGATTGCATTATTTCATAAGAATAATAGTAAAACATTGATAGAATGATTGACTATCTTAACTAGGCTTATCGTTTGACTCACTGAGATCAGAAAATTAGCACGCATCAATGTTTTCATCAATTGGTGACAGCAAGCCCTATGACTTATCACTGAAAGGTCCCCTTACTTCTGTAAATCAATAGTCACATAATTAGCATATTTTTACACAATGGATGCAATCTACAGTATGTCCAATGGGCAAACACTATACATGTATAGAATTAATAATGATACAAAATATAATAAACAATATTCACAATGAGCTTCCATAACATTCATAGGGAAAAGAAAAGAATAAAACAAATTTCTAAAATTAACATGGAGCAAAATACAGCTTGCATCGCAGCTTGTCAGCTTTGCACTTTGCCTGCTGACTAGTTCATAAACTCTCAAAATTTTGGATTGAGAGTGCTCACAAAAAGTCTTACTATAATAATCATATACCCAAAACAGATCTATGAAATGTTCTCTGTTGGGTACGGGAGCTTTACTGGTACACTTCCAATGGTAAATTTAATTTCAGGAAGTAAAGAGCAGTTATTTTGTGATGCTACTTTTCAGCAAAATTAGAAACTGCTTCTAACCTAGTTTGTACTTTTTAAAAGAGATTTATTGCTGCTGCTAGCTGCGATACAAGCATTATGATTAATAATGTGACGAAATGCACATCATATGGCAGCAAAAATGGCACAGTTACTTTTACTATTACATGCTAATATGCACAAAATTAAAGCATTCACAATATCTTTACAACCATGTACAGTATTGTCCAAAGTCTACAATCAATCTGTGGAGATTGTAGGAACAAATAGAAAATCAGATTTGAGGAATTTTAAAGTACATTTATGCATAATAGTACATGAAAATGTTTCGTGAAAAAATATCCAAGATTTATTGCTTGGATTGTAAAAGTACAGAACTATCAGGCAAGATGAAGAGAACATATAATAACAGAGGACATGCATACATGCAGGATAGGAATAAGTCAATTACAAAATATGCTATGAATTTAAAAATCGTATACTTGCAGAGTGAGCAATATGGTTAAGGAAAGCGTATACTAATTTAATCACCATGAGAGTTGAAAGAAAATCACAATGGGAAACAAGATGATAAACCCTTAAAACAGCAATGCAATGTAGTGTTAGACAATGAGCAGTCATAAAGCTCTTGCTATACTGCTCAAATAAAATGTTTACACCTTATGAGTTACACAGAGAGCACCTCAGGCAGACAAGGTCTAACCCAAGTAAACATTAATCAAGAATGCAGAAATACTCTTTCACTTAATGGTTGAATCGTGGCAAACACTCATCTTCACAAACTCTTATCTGACTTAATACGAGATTAAGTAACATAGTTTTATTCTTCATGTGAAAAAAATTTCTTGAGTAAAATATGTGTATGACATTTGCAATTATGAAAACAACAGATTTGCTAGACTCTTCAAGGTAGCCACTAAACTCTGGCTCAAAAAGACAAAATTTTAAAAATTTAGAAAGGTTTTAACAGATCTTAAGTTAAAATTGCTTTAGTAGCATTTGACCACATTCAACTGTGAAAAAAAAAACAGAAGAAAAATAACTCTTGTTTAGCAGCCACTTTGCTTTGTTTTTTGTGTGTGTGGCCTATGGAGAAAACAAATTGAAAAGAAAGAGCAGCTAAGCCAAATTAAAATTTACACAACAAGTGGTGGTTTTCAAAAAGTCACAGTCACATACAATAGAAATTACAACAGCAACTGCCATGTTCAGCAAAATTAAACAATGCTGCTATCGTATACATGGATAAGATTCCAATAGGAACAAGGCAAACTTACATTGCTACATCAGCAGCATTGATTCTGATGGGCAATCATGATTACGTATACATTAAAAGACTTGCTATGTTTAAAATGTTACACAAAATGGTATACTAAACGAAGTTATGGAGATATAAGGCCCCTGAGCTTGCGTATACTTGGTATTTTTGTTGAATGCCGGGTCACAGTTCCGAATCAGAATTAGGCTCATCTTTGAGGCGATGGCAAGAGTTTCCAGAGGTCAGTTCCCCATCATTCTCCTCCACTCCATCATTATCGTCGTCCTCTTCTTGGCTCCAGCTACCATCCCCATCCCCATCACTATCGTCACCTCCAGAGCTTACAAATGATGAATCTACAACAACAAAAATTTAGGTTGGTTAAGAGCTTATGGGCTTTGAGTCATAATTTACAACCAATAAACTCAAATTGACATGACCAGAAAATAAATTTTGAGATTGCCCACTTGATCTTACCTCCATGCCCTGCACCATTCTGATCTTGGGCCAAAAGGTTGGGCAAAGCCATTGTTTCAGGCCAGAAACGGTGTGCAGCAGCACCGCCAAGGTTGTCTCTTCCCGACTTACTTTTCTTGATGCCAGTGCTCTTGTTACCACCAAGATTATTAGTACTGGTTCCTATTAGTAAAAAAAGAAGAAACAATTATGTGTTTAAAATTAAAAAAAATACTAATGACAGGAAGAAGAAAACCCCTTTACCTGTTGCATCGGAGGTGCTAGAAGCATCCAACATAGGCTGAAGGATGCGGCGACGTGCATTTATGAACCAATTATTAACTTGCAGCAGGGTTAAATTTGTTTGAGCAGCAATGGTTCGCTTCTCGTCCTCTGTTGGGTATGGATGCTGCAAAGTAGAAAAGTACAACAGGAACTTGTATTGAAGAGATAAATGTTCAAACCAAGCATTTAAGGTGGAACACACCATGGCCATAATCCCTATGATGGCCATGCATTTCTTAAATCCGAAAATTTTCAACAAATATTGTTTGATGTCTTTCAAATTTTGATGAGATATTCCCCAAAAAATTTGGAGTCGATTTACTGTCTGAAATTATTTAATGTCTAACCAAAGTCAAACAGTTAAATTTTAAATTTTGTACAAATTTTCAATGCCTTTGGAATGAAAAAAAAAAGATTTAAAAAGATTCTGAGAGATTATCCATTTTAAATAATTCAAGGAATGTTTCATTATAATTTGAAAGAAAATGGACAAAATTTGTGAAAGTTTGTGGATTTTAAGAAATGCACGGGCCAGCATAGGCGGTGCGATTCCACCTTAGTGTAGTGAACAACTTGAAACTTACCACCAGGTGTTGGAACAGCCACGATCGCATTATCGACGTAGCATGCTTAGGAAGGACACCGCGTTTTTGCTTTTTGCCCCGACCGAGAAAATCGTCATCATCTTCACCAGAGCCCGGCGATGTTGGAGATGGTGAAAGGTTGCCTAGAATTTCAAATGTTTTGTAAATGCAACACTTCACACACAAGACGTGAAACTTGGGTCGCGAGTTCTTACTTACCTTGGAGTAGACTGTTCTCCATGGCAGGAGGGAAAGGGTTCGCACCGATTTGCGACAGAGGCGTGCTGCCGTGTATGAGGCCTGGCGAGGGCGATGTGGGGGGCACAGGGGGGCAGGGGGTCGCGGCCGCAGACCCAGATAGAGGGCCTGGGACGGTCGTCGGAGGGGTGACCGCCGACGGCGAGAGGTGCACGTTGTAGCTGCTCGCCGCTGAGAGGCACCCCGCCGGAGCGACGACCCCTAGCAAGTCTCCACACGCGGCACCCGCGGCCCCGGGACCCCCCGGCCCGACACCGACAAGGAACTGCTGCTGCTGCTGCTGCTGGAGCTGAGGGGATGTTGCCCCCGCGCCAACACCGCCGCCGCCTCCTGTAGAGGACACCACCTGTCAAGCAACGCGTTCGTCGTACTCACGAGCCTCGCGCCTTACACTAGGTCACAGGTCACGGCTGTACCTGGACTGGGACCCTCCAAGGACGTCCTCGTCCAGAACCTAGTCGAGGCGAGGATCCAGTCCAGGATACATACCGGCGCTACCCAAAGAGGCTGCGATACTTTCTGACCCTATGTTCGCTGAACAACCAGCAAGATGACATCTCGATGCAGAGCTGACACTGACGTCTGGCATAGTTTTCTTCTGAAGTTGCGAGCTTAGATACCGGTATTTGAGCCAAAGTTACCAAATCAGAGTTACTTCATCAGTGTTCCTGACAAAGTTCAGAACTGGTTCAGATTGCCCCACTCGTTGGCTGAGAGACTATGATCGAGAGAGAAATGCCTCTGTAGGCATACGCCATTTACTTGGTATGACCAGCTCACTGACCTGCACGGGGTGCGGCACGGGGTGCGGCGAGGCGGGGGTAAGTTGGCCAGCGTGGGGAGAAGTGGGGTAGCTGGGGAGCTGGCCGGGCGGTGAACTGCTCTCACTCGAGTGGCAGCTGTTGTTGTTATGTTCGTAGCCCGAGGCGTAGTCTGATCGCAGCAAGTTCTCGGACTGCATCTTGCCCTTGAGGCAGGTGATGTAGCGGTTGCAGAAGTCCTTACAGAGCTCCTGGACCTTCTCCAGTTCCAGGAGGTGGATCCGCAGCACTTGAATGGCTTTGATCATCTGGAACAGAGGCAGTTGATCACTATATCAAGCTAGTTCTGAAAAAGTTATCAGACCTCGGTCAAACGAACGTCAACTGATTATGACGTCAAGATTATCCCCACCCACCCCCTTCAGGGGGTCATCACTCACCAGCCCGTCCACCTCCGGGTCGTCCATGAGGAAGGGCTTGCGGTCTCTCTCCTGGTGTTGGACGAAGGCCTGGATGTCCATGTTGAAGCTGTCCGAGTTGGGGCACTCTGCGGACTGGGTGGCCTGCTCGCAGCGCTCGAACAGCAGGGCCAGCAGCGGGAACAGCGGGTGCCTGGATCGGATCATATCGTCGCTCTGAATATTTAAACAAACATGCTTCATATTAAATGTAATTTTTGATAAATAAGCTTAACTACGGCATACAATTTTAGATTTAGCCATATTTGTCCATATTTACCAATATTTCTAGCATATTTGCTTTTATTAAAGCATTTACCACAAACTTAGACAAATTTGTCTTAAGTTTGTGACAAATACGTCTTTGCATGAACAAATTACCAGAAATATTTGCAAATGTAGGTAACATGAAAATAGATAGCCGTAGTTGCGTTACGTGACCAAAATTGAACGTAAAAAAAAGGCATTAGCACCGTAAAGATCTCGACATCAAGAAAGTTCAGAAGACAAGGAAAGTTCATTAGCCCCCGTAGGGGCTTCCAAAAATTGCCGTTGCGGACTATATTTCAAGTCCACATGGCGGGGTATTGGTAAAAGTTTTCAACTAGCAATAGTCGCACCTCGGATAGACCTCATTGGTTACGATATCGCCACTGCGCAAAGTTAAAGTGAAGCACGAAACGGGCGCTACCCAACACATTCCACGACAGTAGGCTCCATCGCGAGAGACGGGCACGCGCTCGACAGCAGTGGCATCTAGCGGCCACGGGAGGAGTCTACGCCGGGGCGCCGCGGAGAGACAGGGAAAGACCAGGAAAGACTCGACCAACTCGACAACAATGAGAAGGAAGGGAATACCGTGCGGGGAGTGGACATGACATGACGCTACTGTACTCACTTGTAGACGGCACGTTTGTCTGCCTCGAACTGCGCCTGGTCGGGCTGATGGAAGGCCTCGTGGCCCGCCGCCCCCGCCCCCGCCACCACCGCCGCGGCGGCGCCCAGGCCGCCCCCGACCACGGCCGACTGATCGTAGCCTTGAGTCACCATGACTGTGCCGTCCTGCATCATCCCGCCACCGCCCGCTACATCATCTGCAACAACACAAGGCGCACTTGAGAACTAAAGCCAGTCACTACGCGAGTATTCGAACGGCCCGCGCCCGGCCGCAAACAAATGACAGGAGATGCGCACGGCCAGAACATTTGAAACGCAGCGAGCCGGCAGTGACCGCCAGGCGTTCAAATACCAGCACGGCCATGGACTTCCGTGTTTCTCCTCATTGAATCCCTTGCGGGAACCATGAGAGAAATAACAATATGGGACAAAGACCAAAGCAAGCAACTCTCACAAAATCTGAAAAGGTGTCATTTCGAGTCGCATCGCACGGGGTCACTTTCTTACAAACGAGTCCTCTGTGAGTGATACATACGAATTTGATCAGCCTTATGACGTACGTACTAAATCGTACGTAATACATAGAATGTATCACATAGAATGTAATACATGGATTCTCTCAAGCTGGAAATACAGACGAATCCTTTCTGTGAGAGAACGAATCCTCTAGGTAATGTAGACGAACCGATGCATGATGTGTTACAGCTGTTCAAAGTCGTACGCTTATCACACCAGGACAGTATGTAAGGAGATGACAGTGATCATCTGCAGCTTGTTGTTGCCCCCCCCCCCCAACCACCACCACCACTTCAGCCTAAAATAAAACTGAGCCATCTTGCCCTTGAAGGTGGTGTCCGCAGCCTGAGACACAGTCTCGCCACAGAAAGCTGAGGACGCGGGCTGGAGACAGCCCCGCCCCGCCCCCTGCCAACACCCCGCTCCCCACGTCCCACCCCGGTGGCCGCCTCCTCACCGGCGCGGCGCCTAATCTTTTAACGTTTCATTAAGTCAGCGATGGCCCCTGTTGAATGAAGTGAGTTAGTTTCGGGGATGGGAACCACTTGAGCGCGTGGCGTGGCGTGGCGTGGCGTGGCGTGGCGTGGCGTGGAGGGCGAGATGCTGCTCCGTCCCCGCTCGCTGCACTATGAGTCCACCCCGCGGTGCTCCCCTCCGCTGCGCCAGGGAGGGTGACCGAGCCGAAGGGTGGAGCGGGGCGGGGGAGGGGAGGGGAGCATCGATAGGTTTAAGAAACATCCCCTCCGCGTCCGCGCTGGCCCAGCAGGGCCGAGCAGGGCCGAGCAGGGCCAGCCCTCGCTCCGCTCCAACAAGATCGACGCGGAGGAATCACACTCTGAGAGCTGTTGACTCCGCGACTCTCTTTCATCCCGATGAACTCGATCGACTCAGACACCACAACATACACTGCGCGAGCAGCAATCAGTCTACTCATCATCATCAAGCAGAGGATGCACTCCCACAGCCGCGCAAAAGAAGATGACGACGTGTCCAAATCGAAACCTCGTATCCTTTCGGTACCCGCCCGAAAACACGTACATTTTGGAGCCGTGTTCCAAATCACGTAAGTGTACAGGATTTCCTATCTATTTACGTATGGCTTGGAACCGGGGTGCGAAAGTTACGTGATTTCGGACGAGCACCCAGAAGATACGATGTTTGGATTGGGATACGTCGAAATTATACATTGGCTTGGAGACTTTTAAAACCCCGAGATCTCTTTGCATTTGACAGAGCAGATAAATTGATTTCGAATCGAACTTGACACGAGTCTAGAGCAAACCCAGTGCTGATTTTCACGACACCAAATACAACTAAACCTTTAAATAATTTAATACTGTGAGATCTTAAGACCTACCACGGTAGGTCTCGTATACGAGCACTATAGTGCCAGACTTCAGAAAACGAATAGCTTGCTCTGCTGAGCCCAGTTTTGTCGTCCCTTCACCTCTAGTCCGAGCACAAGAAGTATCAAAGGTCCTACGCTCTGCTTGTCCAGTGCTCGCCCTGCCCGCTCAGGCCGGGGGCCGGGCCTGTAGCGCCGCCGAGGCCAAGTAAACCCAACCCGAGCCGGTCGGCTGTGCAGAGATTGCTCGAGCACGATAAGGTGCCGCCGTCTCCAGCCACAGCCGGGGCCGAACCGAACCGAACAGGTAGGCCTCACCACGCAACACTGCACCACCCCCAGCCACACCTCGAATCGACGAGACCCTTGGAGGGCGAGAGAGTCGCCATCATCAGCAGCCTTGATTCTGATTGGCTGGCATGCGATCGACATCAAGCTGCCACCTCGGAGCCAGAGCGGGGCTCTTTAGACCAGATGGTCCAGACTGATCTCAGAGCATTAGGTGTGTGAAGGTGTCAATACTCGACTCCTTAAGTGTACCTCAGACTGTCAGCTCGGCGGCCCCTGAGAGCCCAGCTGCAGCTGAGAGCCACCTAACTGGGAGCCACCTGACTCGGAGCCACCTGACTGAAAGCCCCGACTGCGAGCCTGGCTCTCTGCTGACGCCCGAGATAGACTGACCCGCCGGCCCCCAACGGCTGGCGGGTTGTCTACGCTGCAGGCGTCTTTGCTCTGCTGCGGCTTCTACTGGCCAGAAGGCTCGGCTGGCTCGGCTCGGCTCGGCTCGGCTCGGCCTGGCTTGGCGCTGCACCGGGTCGACGTGTTCCGACTACAACAACCGCTGCGCACAGTTATTGTATTTCCTGCTCTATACCTACAAGACAAGACAAGAGACTTTCAATGCCAGCCAGAAGCACTTAAGGCCAACATGGCGCCCAAACCGAAGTTCTCCTCGTGCGATGCTGTAGAAGACATTCAAACACGTCAACATGAGCAACGAAAACGATTCATAACGCTGATTTGCAACAAACAATCGCGGTAACAGTCATAAAATAAAAACAAAAGGTTGCATGTGCCAAGTAGTTATCAATTCTAAGCAGCTTTTTGGAGCGTCCTTGTGAAAAGCGTGCTTCTGTATTTTGTGCGGCATTTTGGGTACAGTACGAGTAAGTTTTTAAGAGGCATACTTTAGAACACTATTTTGATAAGGATATTTGTAACCTTTTGTTTTTATTTCAGGAGTGGTAGCGGCTGCTGCGGGGGAGGCGCGTGGCGTGGCGTGGCGTGGCGTGGCGTGGCGTGGCGTGGCGCGGTGGTGGCTGCAGCGGCAGCAGCAACGGATCCCCGGTGATTGTAATCTGAAAGACTGGGGCCGCCGTGTGCATTTAAATGGTCTGATTAAAAGGTGGGGGAGGTGGCAGCCCCCGGCGGCGCGGAGCAGCGCGGAGCAGCGCGAGTGGGGGAGGGGCGCGCGGGGCGGGGGAGGCAGGGAGAGATGTTGAAAGTTGGAGAGGACATTTGAGAGGGATGAAGGGAAGGGGCGGAAGGGAGTGTGTAGGGGAGGGAAGGGCTGGGGCAAGCCCTCCACTCGGCTCCGCTTGGTGCTCTGGGGCTGGGGCGCGGCGGGGTGAGGTGGGGCGGGGTGGGGGGGGGGGGGGGGGGGGGGGGGGGGGGGGGGGGGGGGGGGCACTGCGGGATGGCAGCGCTGACTCGCAGCGGTTGGCTGGGGAGGACGGACAAGATCAAAATCACAAGTGGAAACACAAGGCCCCGCCCCGCCCCGCCCCGCCCCGCCCCGCCCCGCGCTGCTGCGCCCGACTCGACTTGGCTTAGCGCTAGCACAATATGTAGCACACAGCGGCATACGTTATTGAGCCAAGACTTGAGCCTACCCTCGCACCAGCCCGCGCAGCCCGGCCTGGCTAATACACATGCAGAAGGAGGATGAAGGGAAGCCATCAGACTAAGTCTCAAACAACAACAATGAGCTCCGCAATAAGATCTACTGCGCTGTGGGCCAAGGGAGAGGAGAGCTCATGACGTCATCAGAAAAGCAAATCTCTTCATAATGTCATTGCGTTATGTAATGGCATGAAAACATGTTTGTTCTTTTCGAGCCCACTAAGCCGAAAACCCAGTCAAGACCAGAATTAAACGATGCAGTCAACAACTGCGTTTGGTTAGTACAAATGACAAGTTTCCGATAGAGCAACTTCATCTGAAGTCTCAACCCATTCCCATCAGCTGCTTTTGTAACACACATAAAGTTAAGCAACAATGTTACATAACATTTGTATGGTGCGAGTTATGCCTGCTCCCTCGTCCAAAGTATCAGGTTCGAGCTGACTTTGTGACAACATAATATTTTTTACTAGCTCTCTCAAATGTTGGGGGTTTTAATGTTGATTTCTGAAAACTCTTCCGGTGATAGGTACAATGTTACATTTGAAAAATGTAAATGCACAAAAATGCTCATTGCAATCCTTATTTGAGAGACCGTTAGAAACAATTTCTGTCTCTAATGGAGCCCCGCGTCCGATATTTGGATTGATTAACAGAGCGAAGATATTTATACCGGAAACGCAGTAGATTACGTGGAGAGATGCTGGATGGAATGAGGGTTGGGAGTGGGGGTGGTAGTGGGAGTGGGGACTTCCCCTTCGAGACATCCCCCCGGGACAGCACGGCCAGGCGAGTAGGGTTGGATGGAACAAGGGTGCACTGTGCGAGCATGCACCACGCAAGGGTGGAAAAGGGGGGGGGGGGGAGCAAGCCGCATGGTTTGGTCACTAGTCCAGAGTCCTGCCCCGTGACGCGCGCTCTCGTGAGGCTGGCGATTCTCTCTCCATGCAAATGGAAAGGATCAGGTCTTATCGATATGATTAAAATCTTCCTCACCAGATGAATGGTAACGAAGATCAAAATCAAAAGAATCTCGAATTGTGAAACAATCGCAAGGAAAAAGAAAAGCCAAAACCCAGAATCTTAAGCAATCCAGCCCAGAAACCGCGGGTAAAAAAAGTAATAAACTTTGGAGGTGATTTTGAGTCCTATTCCAAAACGCGTTTCGAAGCTTCCTTGTCATTTTCAAATCACCTCGGAAAATACATTTTTTACACTTGGCTTCCGTGTTAAGTTGCTTCAGATTCGGGGTTTGAGTTTTTCTGTGTACCCAAACGAACATTCGTTAAACGTAAAACGTCAGTCCTCAAAGCAACAACGAGCTGCACTGGTGAGCCTGAGAAAAGCAGGGTCGGGGGAAGGCCAAGTTGCTTGGGGTAGGTCAAGGGCTGCAGCGGAGTGCGCCGACAACACCACAACATAGACATCAGTCAGCGTCAACGGGGACAAACAGGTTGGGAGGAGGGGGCGTGGCGGGGCGTGGCGTGGCGGGGCGTGGCGCGGCGGGGGCGGCGCCTCACTCGCAGCTGTCACAACACAATCTGTCAGGCAGGGAGCTCCACAGGCTACCCACGGGCCGCGGCCCGGGCCACGGGCACGGGCAAGGCCTTCCCACCAACAACTCTCCCGCCCCGCCGCGCCCCGCCCCATCTAGCCCGCAAAGCGTAGCGCAGCGTGGCGCAGCGCGGCGTGGGGGCAATTTGTCTCAATTCACGCCTCCGTTCCTGTTGCATTCGGTTTGGTTGGTCTCCAACAGTCCCTCTGATAAGAGCTTAGGTTACGGGTTACGGTACTTCGGAGCCGCGTTTTATTGCATAAATTATATTTTTTAGGCGGTCTTTTTTTTTTTTTTTTTTTTTTTTT
>CABIKL010001185.1:0-16533 GCA_902196195.1 Aptinothrips rufus | reverse complement strand
CCCCCCCCCCCCCCCCCCCCCCCCCCCCGGTGCCCACCCCTACCCCGCCAGCCCTGCGCGCCAGAATGATGGATGCGGGCAGCGTCTCAAGTGGATGGTCACTTACAATTATCAAAATCAATTCGCCATTGGGGACGAGATTCCCCTCAATTCCCCTGGAGGGAATCAGTATTGACCGCCGACGCCCGCCCTCACGCCGAGGCCGCCGAGCGCCCTCTTCAAGGCCGCCGATTCAGGTCCACGGCGACCCGGCAGCCAAGAAGGCAGAAAAACTTGTTATTTCAAGAAGTCTAAGTCGTAATAGGCGTTGCTCAAATTAGAGCTAACTAGCCCGCCCTGGTGTTTTCTCGCAATGGAATAATCCTACGAAATTAAAACGGGATCGCGGAGTTAAGATTACAAGGAATGTGCCGGCTTAGCGCGCTACCTTCCTTTCGTCTTTCTCTTCCTCTCAGGTTCACCTACTCAATGTCGTATTTTCATTCCAAATGCGCGCAGATTGACTAAATAAAATAAGAACTAACTGATAAAACTTCAATAATGCTTCCTGCTTATTGTATCGTTGTCAGTGATGACGAGCGTTGAATGACTTAGGGACAAGGCCGTAGCCAGAAATTTCTTTCGGGGAGGGCCGAACTGTTTTGTGGGTTGCCTATCTGGCGGTGAAATGAAATAATTCACAGAGTTTGCCTGTCCTTTCATTTTATACGAATTTATATGAAAGTACTGAATGTCCCGCAACGGTCAGTTCATTGTTGCAGTACAGTTACAGTACAGTACAGTCAGAATGGACTGGGCCCGCCTCAGCCTGGCATTTCAGAGCGCGTCCACAGCCCTCCGGGCCTTAGGTCTGGGCCCTTCGGGCCCTCAGTTTTCCACATTTCGGGGGGGGGGGGGGGGGGGGGGGGGGGGGGGGGGGGGGCTCTCGGCCCTTATGTACCTAAGGACTTGCTAGAGATGAATTTTGGGGGAGGGGGTTTATAGCTTATGACTTGAAAGCAGTAAGGGGCGGCGACTGCCCAACCGATCTTCCTCTCCACGAATATAAGTAGTGCCATCTTGCGAGCACTCGTGTAACTAGGGTAAACGCTACAGTTGTCGGCACCCTAAGAACACTGTTTTTTCTCAATTATGCGAGCAAGTGACCCCTGGCTCCCAACTGGCGACAACTGTAGCGTTTACCCTACTGCAACTGAAGCAATGGCGATGGATGATAAAAGGAGGAAAATAAAAAAGATTTGCTATCCTAATCTTCAAATATATTTTCTCTTTTAAAAAAATTAATACAAACAAATTGTACAAATACAATAATATTTTTTCAACTGTGAAATTGCTAACTCAACTTTAAGAGCTTGGGAAATATAAAAAATAAATGTTTAACTATACAAACATCAGTAGTAATACTGAATATAACATTTTTTTAGCCTGATTAAAAATAATGATCACACTACCTAAAATTTAAACAACATTGTCACAACAGTGACTTATGGATCTCTTCATCACATTAATCAAATATTAGAACACTTTAACATCGTAGAATAGGTCAAGGAATACACACCAGGCATCCCAAAATTTATAATGCAGACTAAATTATTTTCTATACTGTCTCCCTCATTAATTCTATTCCAATTCAATTATAAAGAGTTGTGCAGGAAACATAAAAAGGAATGTTGTACACTCTCAATCAAAACAAAGTTATTGCCAAAGTTTGACAACATCTATAATCTCTACTTATTAAAGAAAAAGAAAACAAATACAATGCACTTTAAAATTTCTGTATTCATGAAGAAAAGGTCAGAGTCCGAGAGAGGACAACACATACTTACAGCACAGGAAAACAGTAGGGGCATACTGTCAGAAACACTGAATTCTACAAAGAATATAATGACATTCTACAGGAGTTTATTGACCAAATTTTGTGATAAGTTCACCCCAAACTTATCTAATAAGTTTAATAAAAAAAAGCAATGAAAAGTCATTGATTTCAAATACGAACTCAATGATTTTCAGATATCTCCATCGCATTCACGATAAGAAGCATTACTACTATATCACTATATAAGCAATTGACACACAATTAAAAGTAGTGAAATACATAAAACTTTGATTTCTATGTAACGTCGGGATTTTTATAACAAATAAAACTGTCGCATCTAAGTTTGACTAGAATGGATGGATTTCACAACACTGAAACACATTCACATCACTAACAATAAGAAATACGGCAAACTAACACCCATTAAGAATGGGTAGCACTTGATCTTTGGTCTGGCACAGTGCAGATATAGCAGTACATGTGTGCTTCTCAGCAGTAACAATCACAGTTGTACGGCCATTACTATAAACAAGTTTCAAAGATTGTCTTACACAGAGATTTGCATGGTATCACAGCATGAACATGAGCTTCCTTGATATTGCCTGCACACAATCATGAAGTATCTGTAACAAGTTGATAAGAAAACAAAAAACATTTCAGCTCCATGCACACAAATAGAAGCCAAAATCAAAATAACAGACAAGTTACTATCCTTCTCTCTAACACAAACTTACATGGTTAGCAGTTTTTGAAGATTTTTCAGTCACTCTAGATCCCTTAAATTTATTGTGGATGGAACAAAGCTAGAGTCCATATTCAAAATTCCGTCTTCTGTGCTGTATAAATCACTTGAAGAACCCAAGTCATCCTTCAAACATAAAAGAAAAAAGTATTTTATAAGAAATATTTTAACTTAATGTTTCAAAACTACTGTATATCTTTGTGATAAACAATTAGAATGTTTGAATGCTTACCGGCAGTAAAAGATGTGCAATGCTATCATGACCAGATCCTAGGTAGCCTGCACTAAGAACGACATCAAGTGGTGCTCTTAAATCAGGCAGTCCTGGAACGCATCCAAAGGCAATAATCATACAGTCATACATCAGTGAATGTTGTATGCTTCAAGAAAAGATAAGCTATATGGTACTCAGACCCATAAATGAGGACAGCTAGAGGGGGAGATGGTTGTGTTAAAAATTGCCCACCTTACGGAAAAGTTTAAGAACCTGGAATGTAAATTACAATTTCGCACTTCACGGGGATATTTTCTGTGCAAATTCAGGATGAAAAGGGGGGAATCGGCGACAGCTAGAAAGTTTTAAGCTTTTCCAGCCAACCACATACCCGAAAGCAAAACGCCCTACACTCCCTTAATTACAGCCCTGATAATACTCAATGTTCCTCAGTTTGTTGTTGCGGAAACCTAGGCATAAATGATAAATATAAAATCTGAATGATGCTTTACCTTCTTGGGGTTGTTGCTTTATTGCACTGATTTGAATCTGATCTCCTTGAATACCGAGAGGATCTGGCGTTTGCCTTCTAAATTTCTGTATTTGTTGACTCTGCCGTCTTGGTAGCCTTTGTTGTTTTACTGGCAGGCCTTGACTCTGTCTTAATTTCTTGAATTTCGTCCAACTGTGAATAGTAATGGAACTTCGAGCAGAACCCGGATTCAAGACTTCATATATATCCTGGAAATTCAACATGGTTAAAATTCCATTCTCCCAGTTCAAGCAATAATATTCAAAATGCTCGAAAAGGTTTAAGGAATAAGAAAAGCATAAGCTGAGGAGTGACATTCAACCAGAACTTAATACCTCATCTTCCTCCTGCACTTCTCGAAAATGTGATGTCTGTAAAAGATCAAAAGTACAATTTAAGTCTAAAAAATAGTTTTCTAATAAAATTTTCCTTCATATTTTCTCCAAATTGTTAATATAAAAGAAAATAACAAAAGGCTTTGGTAAAATAACCAGAACTTACACTGTCAGATGTGCATATTAAAATTTGAGGCAGATTATTTGATGTTCCTGCAAGATCAATAAATATTATTGCTACCAGTTGAGAAAAATTATCAAAAAATGGGGCAGCAATAGTAAAAAGATTTGATTCAATTCATTAAGTTTTACCTGAGTTATGAATGTAACCAGATAATGTGCCCATCTCACTTGAAGAGTTTTCCATTACTTGAGCAGGATGATTAGAGTCCCCAGCTCCTTTCACAAAAATCACAGATTAAAATAATCTCCAAAGAGTATTTCTACAAGAAACTAGATGGAACTAGCAACTATGCTGTCAAGAGTGTGTAAATAAATACTGCAAGAAACAAACCTGATGTTGTGGTTGCACTGGACTCAAATGAAACAGACTCCATATTTGCCAGTTCTGCTACTAAGGCTTCATCTTCAGACAGCAAAGGAATAAAATCTAAGGTTTGAGTTGGTTCAGGTATTTCTGAAATAAATAATTCAATATTAAGCGAACTTCTTTTACATGCATACTGCAGGAAGTCATTGTGAAATACCACCTTTGCATGGTAAATTTTTCTTACCTTGTTGCACAGTACTCTCAGTAGAAATAGTTTGGATCGCAATCTGATCATCTAAGTCAGGAATTGAGCACAGAGTAGTTGATGCATTCTGAAATCCAATTTTCCGAGGACTCTGAATGACCTTCACAGGTATTGACGTAATTGCATCATTTAAAGATTCAGATGATACTGCATGGACCTTTGCTCTATGCTTTTTGGAGTGCACATACAAGCTGCTTTTTGCTGAAAACTTCATATTGCAGTCTGGAACAAGAAATTTAAATTTTATCACATTTGAATGCAGTATGTATCAAGAGACATAGAATAATCACTCAACAATTACGCTTACTTGGGTGGGGGCATTGAAATGTGCGTTCTGATGAATGAGTAAGAGTGTGCTCTTTCAGATGTTCAGAGCGCATAAATAGTTTTCCACAACCATCAATACGGCATTGAAAGTTTCGAACATTCGTGTGTTTAAACTGATGACGCCTGAGCTTGCTCGAGCTGGTAAATGCCCATGTGCATCCCTAAGAGACAAAAAAAAAAAAAAAAAAAAAATTGCGATGAATAGATTACAGGAAGGTATCACAAGTAAAATTCACGGTAAAGCTGGGACTTACAGGATGAGTACACAAGTATGGTTTGTCACCAGTGTGAGTCCGCATGTGAGCCCTTAGCCGACATGGTTTTGTAAAAACTTTTGTACAACCGGACCAGTGACATCTAATTTCATCATCCTTGTGTTGGTGGCTTCTTATATGCGAGTTGACAGAATTCACAGTGTAGTATCGCTTCTGACATGAAGAGTATGGACACCTACCACAAAAAAAGGAAAAACCATTGTATTAACATGATATAACAGGTGTCTGACCTTTTTAAAACTTAATGTGGGTATTTATCTTTTCTAAAATAACTGTGAAATATAGTTGCACACACTTACACATAGGGTGCATGGTCTGTACCATGCTCTTTTAGGTGAAACTCTAGGCTACGACGCGTTTGAAACAACTCCGAGCAATTATCTACTGGGCACATAATTTCTGCAGGTCTCTTATGAAGCTTTTGATGAGTCTTGAGGTTGTATATTGTGGTGAAAGAACGACCGCAATCTGGAAGAATGCACTAGTAAAAGAAAAACAGGGTATTAATATCCTCTTGATTCATAATTTCTTAAGATAGGTAGTAATTCATATACTGGAGAAAGTGGATAAATATAAAATAAATTTTAATATTAAAAAAAAAAAATCTTTTTTGTTTTACCTTATAGTCTTTTCTCTGCAGGTGAGTCTCTTTGTGTCTTTTGAGTTTAAAATGAGTGTAGAACGCCCACCGGCAGTTTGGAAAATCGCACTGTAACAGATAAAATCATTTCATACAGGTACCTACTAGGAATGAGAGAACACATCCAAACAAGGGATATCATAAAATAAAAACGTTACCTTGTAAGGCCGAACACCATAATGACCCAATATATGTGCTTTCAGTTGATTTAAAAGTGGGAAAAGTTTCTTGCAGCCCTTCTCTGGGCAATACCACATTCTCTGATCTTCAGGTTTATTTTGAATCCAATTTAATGTGGGCACTCCTAGACGTTGTAGTGCATCAGTCACTGGTTGGTCATCAAGAAATTCTTCATCTTCTTGAGCATTACCATCGCTACTTTGGCTTGCCTCATCTGTTGTTTTAGGTGAGTTACTATGCCATAAATTGGGAGTAGCATTGATGAGCTCACTAGTCTTCCCCTTAAATATTTGGTCACCTTTTGCAGTGCTCACTAATATTTCTGTCAAGTCCTTAGATTTGTCAGATGAGATTGCAACGACAGCTAGAGACTGAGGCTTTGATCTGTTTCCATTGCCAAGCTTGGCTCCCATCTTCTTTGAGAGAATCTTAGGGACATTCCGACTTACTTGTTTAGGACTGTTATTAATTAAAGAACTGAAATGCTCCTCCTTCAACACGTATTTGCTTGAGGGTTTAGGTCTCAGAGGTACATGTCGAGTAACACCCTTAGCAAAGGATGCTTTAAGGACACTTCGAGAACGGGTGGGAACTGAGGGCTGCTGAGGATTCAACATTGTTCGTGGTTTTTGACAGGCAGGAGTTTGTAATAATGGAGAAAGTTCCTGATTTGATTTTAAAAGATGAGAACTGGACTCGATTTGACTCTGTTTTTGACCTTGACGTACATCTGAGAATTCTGGATTTGGAACAGCAATTGATATAACACTTGGTCTGTCTTGAGATAGAGTATCAGCAGTCACTAAATTAGTAATGAGGTTGGGTACTATATCTTCACTTTTACCAAAACTATTTGATGACGGTGCGGCATCAATGAAAACAATATCATTTTCCAATTTGACAGGAACCAAACGAGAGCCTTGCTGGTCAGATTGAACGATATTATTTGGCTCTAATGCCACCTGAGGCATAAGCTCGGTGCACTGCTCTGAAATCCATAAGTTTGGATCGACACTCTCGACTCCTAAAATCTGAATGGAATTTAAGACATTTCCATCATCATTGTACAAAATAAAGTCATCTGAAGCATTTTTTCCAGCCTTCACAGAATTGCCGTACCTCAAATCGGAGGATAAACCTTCATCAGAATGAGAAAGATCTGTATTTTCTGACAGGCTTTTAGGGAACATGATGACGGGAACGGAGCTAATATTTCCTCCTAATGCATCGAACTCCATACCTAATTTTGAATCATCTAAGTTTGAAGATGACATAAAAACCACATCTTTTGCTAGGATTTGATTTAAACTTTCAAGATCTATTTCTTGATGTCTCATAACACTTCCAAAGTCATTTGGAGCATTTCCTGAAATACTTCTGCTATGAAGCATCATTGAATCGTCGAGGTCCTGAGGAATTTCAGTGATCCGAATTTCTAATAGATCAGTTGAATTATCACTGGCGCGGTCTGTGATGGATCCATTCTTGCAAAGATTATGAAATCTGCTCTCAGCCGGAGGCCTAAAAGGCAATATGTAATATTCGTTACTTGCGTCAAGAGCCATTATTGCAGCAATCAACAGTTCATAAATGTCGGTTGTAACTCCCAATCCACGGAAGAAGTTCGGCGACGTGTACAGCCGCTTTCCTCGCAACTTTCATAGAGCAAAACAAGTTTCACAGTTCACCGAAATCTCAAAATATTTAAAATATGGTAAAAAAACACATAACCAGTATAAAACGTCCATGCCCACTTTTGTTTATGTTACTGTTGCTGCTCTTTTATTGATTATTGTTCTTGTTGTTACTCTCATCTCCAACCCTAATTTTGCCTAATTTCTAGAGGGCTCTTGGATCTAGCGACGTATGAGAAATAAACGTATCACAGCTGCGGGCATGGGCAAGAGGAGAGGGGACCTGCTGGGCAAATAGTGGATCAATGAAATCATAGCTTTGTTGACAGTGATGGTCAATTATTGAAGCTTGGCAATATACGTTTACCTTGAGTCTAGAATTTTTACTATGTCCTCTTTTCGCAAAGCCCAGGTAAGGTAACATGTTCATTGTTGGATTTTCCATTTATACCTTTCCAGGGGTTATGTATCTACAATTCTGTAACTTTTTCAATTTTAATTTCAGCAATGGGCAACATTTGCAAGGGTTTGGCACCTGTATGATATGCGGTGGCAAAATCCATATGAATCAGCGAATATTATCAAGAAATATCTGACAGGTCTATGGAAACCCATTTTCCACCCATTAAGTACGTGTGTTTTTCTGTATTCTGACACTATTTTAATTTGCCCATGTGTTTTACTGTCGTGTGTTATCTTGCAGACAACAGCGGTGATCATGTCGTTGTGATCAACTCACGCGAAGTAGCTCTGCCAGGGGATGAATGGTATCGGAGAGCTTATTTTCATCATCGTACGTATGCCGGATCAAAATCATGGACACTTGCATGGGAGCTGCATGAAGCAGATGACACACTTGTAAGTTATCTTGATTGAATTTTTTAGCATCAAAGTTAGTCCAGTTAATTATTTCTATTTGAAGGAATCTGTAGTAACTCGGTTATTAATGAATCAGTTCATTAATTTCGTTTCTTTTTTTCCATGTTAGATTGTGAAGAAAGCAGTTTATTTTGCTCTGGATAAAAATCTTCTTCGCCGTGGGCAAATGGAAAGATTACACATATTCCCAGATTCTAATATCCCTCCTGAAATAGCTGTTAACATAACTAACCAAATAAGACCATTGAGGGCAGTGCCTACAAAGATAGAAGAAATTCCCAAGGAAGTAGAGAGCCAGTATCCTCAAATATTTGACCTACCCGAAGACCATGTTCTAGGTTCAAACCTCTGGGGCAAACCTGACCCTGAGAGAAAAGCACAACCTATTAAGTACCCCTATAAGCCAAAAAGTAGAGAACCTTGACTCCCTTTTTTTTTTTGTTCGTAAGTGTGTGTGTGAATAATTTTCAGACAATAAAATAATATGAATAGCATTTTAAAATTGTTCATTTACTGATAAAAAGTACAGAATTTGTGAAAGAAGGAAAAGAGGTGTGCAGGTTTCCTATCATAAGTTGAACAATGTGAGAAGATTCACCTCTTCCTCTTGATACAACAGATATAGACATAAAAAATGTACTCATATGCTTATTTGTCTCAAATTTGTCTAACTTGTATCTCATTGGATGTGGAGGTCCTTTGCGACAGTGTGGGCACTGACATACATCATACTGGAACGATTCTGTTTGTAGGTAGCAATGGCTTGTGGACGAGCTTCTTCCCAATCATAAAGATCTCTGCAGGGACAGAGCGTACATTTAAAAGGTTAATTTAGCATCAATGTTTATGTACAGAATATGGAAAGAAATATGAGGTGTCTTACCTGTATATGGGCCGCACATATTTCATACGTCCTTGCTCAGTGACAAATTCAAGAGCTGGACCAATTGCTGGCTGCCAGCGAGCCTTCAACCCAAGTCGAATCCATCTATAACACAAGAGGAGGCATTTTCTCAACAGACATAAAACAAAAAGAAAATTTACAGAAAAATTAAAAGCTATTAAATTACCTGAATCTTATCTCACAGTTCCGAGAACTTGCCAAATCATAAGTATGTCCTAAAATTTGTACTTTACTTGGCGTCAGAGGCGGACCAGCAAGAAGCTGAGCCAGAACCTCCACGTGCTGTTCAGAAGACAAATTGGACCAATCTGCAGGATTGAAGGGCAAAGGATATGTTTCAGGCCACTTTCGCCAACGATCAGCCAGTGCAGTACAAGCATCAGATAGGGACGTATCATATCTTAAGACAAAGATGAAACAAATTAAAAATAAGTCATTAACAGAAAAAGCTAAACATTTTGTTAGAGAGGAAGGATACTTACGATGGTATATGAGGAGGCATGCCAGGTTTGCGAAGCCAAGTGTCCCAGTCCACTGCATTGAGAATATTGTGTTTACCAGGGAAGTAATCATACATGTAATTTTTCCAGTCATCAGTTGATATAGACTTGAACTTGAAGTAGTCAAGATATGATCGCATAAAAGCTTCAAATGTCTCAGGGCCTCCCAAGAGCACCTCTAGGTAATAAAGGAATGTGTGACCCTTTTCATATGGCACTACGGAGAAGGCGTCATCAGGGTCAACACCACGTAAATCATGAACGAGGCATGTCAAAGGGTCTGCAGATCCACGACGCTCCACCTAAAATCATAATAGTCTTGAATTTGTAATCACCTTTCAAGTGTTTGAAAAAAATACTTTGACTTATAAAATACCATCAATGTTATTTTTTCCATCATTGATAAAGGAAAATTAAGACAAGGTGCAGTTCGAAATTAATATTCCTTTCGTCGGGCATAGCAGGCAAAAAGAGTTTCGGAAATAAGTGAGTTGCCCAGGGTCTAGCAAGTAGAGGCAGCTGCATACTTACAGATTCATGAAGCTCCTTCAAGCCACCAATTGCACAAAATTGTCTTGCCGATTCCCCTTGAATACGTCCCTTGATTTTACGTTCCACAAACACAGTCCAGCCTTCATTAAGCCAAAAGTCCTCAAAAGTACGATTTGTAACTAAGTTTCCAGTCCAGCTGTGAGCGATCTCATGAGCAACAACATTTGCAAGGGATTTGTCACCAGCCTGAGAGCAAGAGAAATTAATGTCATAATGTATTTCATAATAAAATGCTTCCTTAATGCTTCTTAAAATCAGCAGGACCAAAACACATACTAGCAAAGTTGGTGTAACGAAAGTGATACAAGGATTTTCCATCCCACCAAATGGAAAGGAGGACGGTAACACTAGCAAGTCATATTGACCCCAGACATAAGGGCCACAAAGTTGCTCTGCAGTTTGGAGAAACATCTCTGTCTATAACAAATAAAACAAGATGTCACACAACTAATTATCATGTCATAAGGGCAATAATAATTCTAGTCACCTGATCAAATTCAAAAGCTGCAAGGTCAACAAGTTCTCTTTCTGACCAAACACGGGACCTGGGTCCAATCTGTCTTGATTCCAAATGCCCAACAGCAATTGCAATCAAGTACGTAGGAATGGGTACTGGCTGTCGAAAATGATGTGGTCTGGTTCCCGGTGGGATGCTTGAGGTGCTCTCAGCATCTTCATGGAGTGCACTCATAAGTACAGTAAGAGCTTCAGGAGCAAAAATCTGAAAGAGTTAATTCAGTCAGAATCAACATAAATAAGCAGAAAGTGAGAGGCACATGAGTACGTCTACAAGAATAATACCTCAGCTGTGTAAGTCACTTTAGAAGAGGGAGTGTCCTGGCAAGGTGTCATAGACCGAGCATGTATTGCCTGAAATCAAAGTAAGCATTTGCAAGTAAACACGAGAATGCAAGGAAAAAATGTATACTGAAAACTTTTTATACCGTGTGCTATACCTCACCTGACATTGACTGAACAAGTAAGGATGGCGCTTCCCAACAGTCTGCTCGGCAGCAAGCCACTGTAGAGCACTAGCAGTTGAAGATGTTTCATATTCGATGCTGAGAACCAGCCTGATAACATTGAGGAGCTCTGTCAGTTAACAATTATTGAAATTTCTAAGTCTCCCATACCGCTCAATACATATAACTTCTCCATTTTTTTTTTTTTATTTAAATGGCATTGTTTGGAAATAATGAAAATCGATACAAAATTATTATCTATGTTTTTGCCCTCCCAAATAAGAATGATTAAATGTACATTTCATTCACAAACTATTATATCTATGTTTATTTTTCCACCCAAAATCCAAATTATTACATGTACATTTGATTCACAAACTCAGTTCTCGTTACAAAACTTTGTAGCAACAAAATGAAATACATCATATGTTTACTTACCCTTGAGGAACTTCAACTGGCAATTGTACAGTTAGACTACTTCCAAAAGTCCCAACAGGTGAGCCCAAATTAAAATCCAAAACCTGTCCTGTTGAATGGACTCTGACACTGGAGATGGACAAATCTCTAGAATCCAGAACCTGCGCAGATGCAGGGTATTATATTATAAGAATAGTTTCAGCTGTCATAGCATAATTTGTAACGAATGATATCATTCAGAATGAGTTAGCCAATCCGACCCACCAATTGATTAGTTTCCTTGCTGCGTTGATCAAGTGTAAGGTCTGCTCTGCCTTTCAATTTCTTCTCATTGAAGTCAATATTCAGACTAAGATGGATGTGAGTGACAGCAACAAGTTCTGGAATCACAACAAAGCAAATAAAATTATATAAGATATGAGTTAAAACAAAAAGAAATGGTTGAATGATGTTAGGTACAGAAAACGTTACAAAAAGCACAAATCTCACAAAAACACTTCAATCCTTTGAATCTAAATGCACAAAATTTATCCATAAATTAGTTGAAATTAAAAATATTTTGGTTCACTTATTTTCAGTGTGGACAAAAACAAAATAAAAATTAATAATTTTTTTGGTCTTTTTTTTGCAGTTGCTACACTGACATAATATCAATTTCTGATACAGAAAAGAAAATTTAAAGACAGAGACATTGTTTATGTCTTGGTACAACTAGCCGGCAAGTGGAAATGTTTGGTTATGTTTCGGTGTTACCTGGTCTGGAGAAAGAGGTGGGGTCACCTGGGCTCAGGGCTTGTTTCCCCATGGTACCGGTCCGACGAAAGTACGGCACTCGGGTACTGACGGCAGCTGACTGATAAAACGAAAGCTGCAACCACTCGGCGGCGGCGGCGGCTGCTGCCTGGCACTTTACGGCGGGGGCGGGGGGAGGAGTGTTCAAACGGTCGATTCCGACCAAAGCCAATGATGACACCGCGGACCTGGCGCGAGGGATCACCTGCTTGCCCCGCGTCAAGGCCGCCAACGTACTCGGGAGCGTTACGCGCATAGCAACTGGATTTAAACCAAACAAAGTTCTACTGTAGCATTTAAGTGTAAGTACCGCTAATAAGGCTTTTCATTCTGTGCAGTTTTAGCGCGTACCAACTCTTAGATCCTGCACAAAGAGAGAACAGCATGATAACCACCGTTGGTAATGCTGTATGGTGTGTGAGTTTGCCGCTTCTTTTGAAACGAGCAGCTAAACCATCCTAACTAAATACACAAGTTCATATTTTCGATTTATTGATTCATTACATACCAGGATATTATAAACTTGTAACGTACAAGCGAATGAGATACAATTCGATGTCAGCACCCAATAAAAGCAACTAGTTTCATTATCAGTTTTGATAAATACAACTTTATTTGAGCTTTCATATTTCTAAGCAGTTTTCTAAAACAGTACACTGCCTTTCGGCCTTCATATGTTGTAATAGTCTATATACATTTTTATCTCATACTTATTTTCGTCAATTACATATCTCACGATTTGCATTATCCACCACCCAAGCAGAGCGATGTGGTCGTCCGAACCTCAACTTGCATCCCTATTCTGTCTGGGCAAAAGATTATTTTATTATTTTCCATCTCGAGCAAGTACCTATTTACAAGGAAATCCATCCCACACATTCATTCCACAAACAGCAGCTGTTCCCGATTACTTATCCTACATACAAATGTACACAATAATGTCCCTAGTTGGACATGAATGGCAAATAGAGGTGCGTTCCTGCAGTCTTTTTGATCCCCTTGCTCCTAGTCGCAGTCGGAGATGCAGCAATAATTAATATGTCTCTAGAAGGGACGTGGCTAAACGTAGCCCTGCTGCTGTGAGAACAAGCTGTTGTACCTCTGTGCACTGGGCTGATACAAGTGACGCGATCTACTCGCGAGGCTGAACTGCTGCTCAACCTGCTGTTGCTGAAGCTGTCGTTCTTGTTCATGCTGCTGAAGCTGTTGTTGTTGAAGCTGTTGTTGTTGCTGCTGAAGCTGTTGTTGCTGCTGCTGCTGCTGCTGCTGCTGCTGCTGCTGCTGCTGCTGCTGCTGCTGCTGCTGCTGCTGCTGCTGCTCGTCCTCTGGAACACGTGGGAACTGCACGGGTGCCGGCGAGGCCGTGTTGTCCGGAGGCGGGGCGGCAGTGGTGCTGGGGGCGAATCCTCGTCCGTGCGCGGTGAAGCCGGATGGGTCCAGGCCGTTGACGGCGACTGGAGTTGGAGTCGTCGACGTAACGAAATAGCCGTCGTCATAGAACTGACGCCCTGCTCCAGCGGAGGGCAGCGCGAGGTACTGGTGGGAGGCGGGGGTGACCGTCGAGTGGGTCAGGTGCTGCAGATGGGAGGCGGCCGTAGGACCGAAGTACTGTGGTGCCTCTGAGGGCGACACGTGTGCGACGTACTGGTGCTCTGGAGCTGCCGAGGGCGACACGTGTGCGATGTACTGCTGCTCTGGAGCTGCCGAGGGCAACACGTGGGCGATGTACTGCTGCTCTTGAGCTGCCGAGGGCGACACGTGGGCGATGTACTGCTGCTCTGGAGCCGGCGAGGGAGAAACGTGAGTATAGTAGTGTTGCTCGGGAGACGCTGAGGGCGACACGTGTTCGGTAATGTATCGGTGCCGAGCCAGTGCTGGCGAGGGCGACACGTGGGCGACGTATTGGTGCTGGTACTGTTGGGGCTCAGGCGCTGGCGAGGGCGACACGTACGCGAGGAACTGGTCCTCCGGTGACGGCGAGGCCTGGGGCTGGGGGACGTACTTGGCGGGCGAGTACTGTCGGACGAGGGCAGACACTCCGTAGGGGCGAGCAGTCGGCGGCGCAGGTGCGCGCACATGCTCGTGGTGACCTGGAACAACAGCACGGCAGAGTGAAATCCTGTCTCTGGTCCCAGCAGTGAGAAATGACACGTCAATTTCCCATCGATGGGTAGAACCGACGTGAATCTCCCCGGATTCTGTCCACAAAATCGACGAATTTGTGAAGTTTGACGTCGATTCGATATCGACTCGAGGTCGGCATTCCTCACTGGGCTGGGCTGCTCCTCGTTTCCTACAATTAGTGCACAAAGTATTGACTCTCCTTTGAGTTAATTCCTCAGCTAAGTGGGCGACGAACAACTAACTGCAATCCGTATTTTTTTCTTCTTCTCAATAACTTTCCTTCGAAGGAGGCGTACCTGATTGCTTGTGCTCGTCGTAGCGCACGTCGGCGCGGTAGCCGTGGTTGTCCGCCACGTAGCTGACGATCTGCAGGCGGCCGTCGGGGAGACGCACTCGGTACTGGCCTCGTGTGCCGCCGCCCGTGCGGCTCTGGGCGTGGGCGAAGTCGTCTCCGGACCCCGTGTCCCGCACGGAGTAGGAGAAGGCGTAGTTGTCCGCGTGCTGCAACAACAGTTGGCCGGGTTCACTCCAGCTCACCGCAATGTCCGAACATTGCACTGCTAAAACCTTAATTGCAAAGGATTTTAAGTATACGTAATACGAAGCAGGATTCTTTGTAATGCGAAGAAAATCCTTTGTAAAACGAAGAAAATTCTACATTCTAACGTAGAAAATTCGTCGTAAGCTTAGGTATGCTTAAAATCGTTCGTAATTCGAAGAAAATTCTTTGTAAGACGAAGCAATCCTACGTAAGGTTTTAATAGTGTGTAGAGCATCGGGGCAGATAAAAAGAGCACAGGGTGGAGTTTCTAAAATAATAATTAAAAGGAAAAAAAAATCGAAAATTTGGTAGGCAGCATTTTCTGTCCTCAGCCGGCAGGCATGTCGAGATACTGCTCATCATGGGTTCAAATACCGGCTGCAGTCGGGTATTCGTTTTCTTACGGTGACCGTGACTCACACTGTCGTGCTGCAGCTGCACGGGGGCAGACTGGGCAGGTTGGGCGAGCACCTGCTGCTGATACACGGCCTGCTCCGGGTCCAGCGACTGAAGCTCCTGCACGGGGTAGTAGACGTCCTCACTCGCCAGCTCTTGTTGTTGTTGCTGCTGCTGCAGCTGTTCTTGTCGTTGCTGTTGGTTGCGGTGAAGCTTGGCCCGGGCTGCAAACAACTCAGAAGCATGTTGTTGTAGGATACCGTACCAGCTCGAGGCTTACGATGTGGAGCGCACTGTATGTCAAGCGAGAGTTGGACGACTCCCGGTGCAGCAGAAGCATGCGGCCCTGAGACACTTGCCTGCGGAGCGGTGCAGCTCGCTGATGACGCTGATGGGGTGCGGGTAGAGCACGGGGTCGCCGGGCTGGTGGTGGGAGTAGCGCCCCTCCCGCGGCCTCTTCCTGGCCAGCAGGGCGTAGGGGTGCGGCTCCGCGGGGCGAGCCAGCTGCTGGCGGGGCTGCTCCTCCTCCTGCTCGTCCTGCTCCTGCTCCTGCAGCCCCGGCCCCGGTCCTGCTGGCCCCGGCCCCGAGGACGCCGTCGAGCCCACGACGCGCCGCTGGTACGGGTGCGGGTTGAAGTCCCGCGGCGGGAGGAAGCGCTCCGGCAGCTGCTCCTCGGGACGCGCCCCCCGCGGGGCCGCCGCGGCCAGCAGCAGCAGCACCACGCTCAGCTGGAACAGCGCCGAGTGCGACAGGCTAACACCACCGTAAAAAAAAATACCTGTCTGGAAGCCCTTCCCGACAAACAGGGGAAAATAAACACCAGTTTCGGAAAAATTTGGGCACATTTTGAGAGCTATACCAAAGTGATCAGGATACTCTAAAATGCGTTTTTACATAATTCTCAAAACGAGCCCCAAATTTTTGGAAACTGCTGTTGCTTCACTCCTGCTGTTTCTCGGGAAGGGCTCCCCAAATCTGTGTGTTTTTTTCTTCTTTTTTTTTTTTTTTTTTTTTT
>CABIKL010001184.1:0-16535 GCA_902196195.1 Aptinothrips rufus | reverse complement strand
GTTCCCTGCACCTGCCCCCCCCCCCCCCGCTTCCCAACTGCAGTGGGCAGGGCAAGGGTCATCCCAGCATTGCTGCCAACAGATCAGAAAGCAGGCCGCTAGAATAGGCAACCCCCATAACCCCATTTGTGCCATGACAGCACGAGTTACATTTGCTCAATGAAGTGTGTCCCCAATACAGCCCGTGCCTGGCGGTGCAGGGCAGCAGCTGGAGAACCTCGAGGGAGGAGAGCTGCTCTTGTGGCTAAAAAATGCTCGTTCGGAAACGTACCCGAATAAATTTGAAAAAATTAAACAAAATGTAATGTTCGAAAAGATATGATAAAATTTAAATATTTGAAAAGAAAATCACAATTTTTCTTAACGTTTTGAAAACAATTTCGGTCGAGGCATAGCCTGAACGTGGCCGTGCTTACGCTCCTAAACTGACGCTCAGTGCGCGGCACGCTCATGGTAGACACCTATCGGCGGCTATTAACACGTCTCGCCTCGCGTCCTCGGACGGCTGCACGGCGCGTCTGCAATTTGACCTTTTTCCATATTTTAGCCTGCAACCCGATGATCTGCGCGTCTCGGCGCGGCTCAGCGCGGCTCGACACGCGATCCGGAGCGCTGAGGGTTCCATGCGGATATAAAGATCGAGGCAGCCGTGATGGCCGCTCTCCAGGAGACGTTCTCGTAAGGCGACAAAAAAAGGCTTGTCTTAAAATAAATTATTATTTTTGACTTATTTAAATAGTTACAAAAGAAACAGGTGAATGTAGACCAGTGCATGGCTGCATGGACGGCACTTGTAACTGATTTCTTATATGTGCAAGTGATTTTCCGAGGTGTGGAGTGTTATGGTATATTCCACATTTCTTAATAGAATGATTTCATTATATTGTCAAAATGCTTCAAATTTTTCTCGAAATTAAATTTTGTTATTAAATTTGAGTGTTTTACAAAAATAAGGAATGTTTAATGTAATCCGCGCTGCACGGCATACATATTCCAAACGGCATTGTCTGCACTCGGACAAGCGTCTGAAAATACTTTCTCGAGCTAAGGTATGAGAAATGTATCAAGCCCTTATCGTAATTGACTGCAGCCATGCCTCGTTGCAACACGCGCTCGTCTCGATCGTCACGACTGAATGCAACCCCGTCAAAGGTATGCCTGATGCCACATACTATACCCATCCGTCGCGACCTTCAGGGGGTTGCCTGCGCATTACGTCAGAATGAGGCAGCCAGACCATCAGAACCAACGAAATGATTGATAATCGTTTTGGAATGAATTTTGATAAGATAACTGTCTGAGGACGTGAAAAATTCTGAACTCTGCCTTTAATAGTATTTTCTTAAAGTACTATTATTACTATTAATTCTCGAAATTGATGTGTGGTTTGATAAATTTGTACTCGTTAACTCACAGTATTTTCCTGCTGAGATTCAGTTATGTCTAAAACTTACGACCGAGTTCAATTCAAAATTAAAAAAAAATTAAAAGAGAAAGAAAGAAAAAGGTCAGGTTCAAGCGAAAGTTTCTAAAAATAATAGTCATTATTTCCGGCAAGTTTGGTCCTGGTTCTGAAAGATTCGAATCGTAGGAGGATAATCGCATAGCGAGATCTCCAAATACAAACGACCCAGTTCACTTTCATCCGAGTCAAGGCCGGGTCAGCGGCCGGCGCCTGGCCCCCCGCGGCTAGGGGGGGGGGGGGGGGGGGGGGGGGGGGGGGGGGGGGGGGGGGGGGCGGGGCTGGCTGGCAGGCTAGTTAGAGCTGAGCACGCTCAAAGAGGTGCATCGAAAGACTTCCCACTCCACCACTGCCAATCCTCACACTGCTAAAAGTAAAGTTCTCTTCCAAAAGTTTTGGGTAGCTCAAAATCTTGCAACCTCTTCTTGCAAGTTTTTTTTTATTTTACCCGTTTTAAGACAGTGTGAGCTTTTTCTTGAGAGGGAAGTATCTACTCGGTCCCTGCGAATAACTCGAAACGTCAGCGATTGAGCGTCCCGCTGATTGCCATAGTTATCCACGTCAGAAGATACTACTTGAGAGCATCTGCCTTCCTTAAATTTCAAAATATATAGCGTGAACAGAAAACTATGTCGAGGATTTTACGCGTTTTGTCTCTTCCTGCTTCTCTTCTGCCTGTACTGGTTGGATATCCTTCATAGCAAAGCCAGAAAGACGTTGCACATTTCAGCTGGATGTCGAAACCTTCGAACGACTATGCCCAGCCTAACACGCCCTTATGTCGGTTGCCCCATTGTTCGACGTCACTTGGCGAGTGACAGACAGCCGAGACAGATTTAATTTTACTACTCGTATGTACACAGCGTTGAGGAGGTGAAGGAGACAGCCTCGTGACCCACCCATGAACAGCGCAGTACTTTCTTAGTGTCAGGCGACAAATATAATCGACACTGCCAGAAAAAAACAGCACTTAAAACTGCAGAAACTTTGGTCAATAATTTGCCTGGTCAGACCGTTCTTTACGAAGTTCGGTGTTTCGGGGTACTGTGCACCGTACCTCCCATGAGCGACCGGACTGTACACCGTACTCCTGGAACCGTACTTTGGAATGTACCGTCAAACCAGGCAAATTACTAACCAGGGATTTTGGTACGTTTGATTCATTTCGAACGGTTTTTGTGGCAGTGGGTGTTGGATTCTCATGAGCGTCGTTTTTCAACTATCGTGTTTATAAAAACCCGCCATATTGATGCCTTAAATTTTGACCGCAATAAAACATTTAAATGCAGGCAGTAATACCCCAAAACTTCTATTGTGATATTTGTTGAATTTGAACGTCACTTGTCGACTCACCAGAACCTGCATGTTGGAGGTAGGAAGGAAGGATCGCTGGTTAGTCCTGGACGAGGAAGTGAGCGAACTGAGATGCCCTTCCAACATGCGGGCCCTTATATATGGGCCTATGATCTTCTGGCCATAGGGCCTGGCTTGCCACCAATCAGGACTGGCCCTGCCCTTCGTACCCCCGAACTGCAGTCCTGGTCCTGTTCCGTCCCCTCCCTGCTGCATGGCCGCGCATCCTCACGGGCAAGGACAGGTGGCCTGGCGTGGTGGGGCGTGGCGCAGCGTGGCGCAGCGTGGCGCAGCGCTGGCGGGCGAGGCCTAGACGATAGCACCTGCTAGCTCAGCTCGGACCTCGAGCCCGGCTGACCGCGAAATTAACGTGGCGTCCACAGCGGATGTCCCTGTGCTCTGGTATCTGCAAGGCGGCATCTTTGTAAATGTTCGCACTTCCTCTTATCACTTCGAAACGTATCTACTAAAGATAGTACTTCTTTCGATGGGGAAAACAATTTGAATGACGGTGTACTTATCATTCAATTTCATTACATTTCGACAAAATAACAAAACAATATACATTGCAGTGAATTTCGGCTTTACCCTCAATGTTAAATTGTTTATCTCAACTTTATCAAGATTGAGGAAAATTTCATTTAAGTTTCTTTCTAGAGCTGATGTTTGTAATGTTTTGCTGTATAGTATTTAAGAGACGTAAGTTATTTCTGCCCGAAGTATGTTCATCTACGTCGTCTCTGTGTCGAGCTTCTTGTTTCTCTTTCTTCATAGTTTCCTTGGTTTGCATGTGAGAACCTAGGCTTGTGGAGCATCCCAACGAAATCAAATATTTTACATCCAGGTACCCGGGGAGTTCACGTAATCTAGATTGATTTCGTGGAAGAGTTGTATCCACGAAGCATCGATTTTTTTTTCATCCACGGTGATAAATGAAAGGCTTTTACAATCTAGATGTAGATTTATGATCCACATGGATGTTTCGTGCCGTGAGTGCCATGCAAGTTCATCCACGTCTTATCCACACAGGATGAATATGATTTCCAGAGAAGATGTTGTTACCTTCATTCAACATTTGAGCTAAATTCTCCCAGAATTTTGACTTTCGGTCTAACATGGAAACAAAGTTTTTCGTCGTTTAGACCTTGAAGAGTCATCGTCCGATCCACATGGACTGAGCTCTGACGAATTTTTGTTTCACTTTGCCACTTTGCGGCTATGTGAGTGACACGTGTATTGGAATTGTTGGGAAGGGGATGGATATTTAAGTATATTTTTATGTGTGAATTTATTGTGGATAACGAAAGGTCTGTTTCACAGTGATGAGAGGTTGTAAGGTTGACAGCCAACGTGCCCACAGTCACGGTCGATCCGCGTCGATTCGTGTGCCGCTTTTGACTTGATGATCCACTCGATCATCCACGTGCTATCCAGGTGGATACGACGGATTGTCCCCATGGGCTTTCAACTACAAGCAGTACAAACTGAAGAGTACTAGCCACGCTTATGAAAATCATTGCATAAAGTGCGCTTTTGAAGTGTATTGAGCAATCGTAATAAAGCATGTGTAGAGGAATGAATAGCACACTTTTCAATAGCATTACTTGTCCTACATTTTCAAGATAATTTTGCGTTTACACTGAAGTGTGGACAAACAAACGTGAGCGTCAGCGTGAAACACTATGAAACACCATGAACTCTCTAGGTCGAAACCAACGGTCGAATCTGAACCTAGTTCCAGTTCCAGTTTGTTTCCTTATTGAGTAAGGAGAGATGGTCTTCCGCAATAAATCAGATAAATCTGGATGGAACAGGAGGGAGGGGGGCATGAGTCATAAATCCATGTTTCATTGTACATTTCGCTGGAAGGGGCGTGCTCTGTGTAAACCTCTCTCGGCCGTCTAGACTTCCTTTGTTCTCCATTGATAGGCCGATACTCCGCGCGGTACTGCGCTCTCTCGATCGCTCTGTCGACTGTTTGCGCTGCGCAGCTCACGTTCTCATCGAGTCCTGTCCTCTCAGATACACGCAAGTATCAAGTTTGTCTTGCCAAAATTTCTTTAAAACGCTTAATACAGTTTGCCTGAAAGCAAACTCCTTTTCTTTTTTCAAAATTAGGCCACTGCGCTGTTTCTGAGTACTAAGATTCGAAAGTACTTCCTCCTTTTGTGTTAGTTTTCAGCGTCCATGACTCTCCAGACTGAGCTCATTAATTTCTAGACTTTGTCCCCCCCTCCCCTTTTTCCTTACTCCCGCTTCGCTGCACCTCTGCCTCTCTTTCCTCCGCGCCCCGTGTTCCGTTTTGCCTGATACTTTTGATGGCTCCGTAGACATCCGACACGGATCTGTGGTCCTGCGAGGCACGTAGGGCACTCGATCAGCGGGCGTGTCATGTCGGTTTGGCCGCCCCGCCCCGCCCCGCCCCGCCCCGCCCCGCCCCGCCCCGCCCCCGGAGCGCGTTCACCTCTGACCAGAGCTGACAGCAGTTACTCAACCTCTTGTTAGTGTGTTTAAATAAGAAGGTGCACGCGAGCAGATGCACCCGCTGGAGAGGCCGCAGGGAGAGACCTGTCATCATCATGTGATCAGGACCCTGCTCATTCGATGGTCCCGCATGGCCCAACGAGTTGGACCATCCTCGCACTTGGCACTCATGACTTGCCAGCAAATTTGTCTTTTTCTTCAAACCGCTCTCTACACTTTAAATTTGACCTATTTTATAGGTACGACTTGTAGCATTTTTGTCCATAGCAATTAGCTATGACAAATCGAGTCCAGCCAGATTGGGTTTGATCCAAAGTCGGTACCAAACTTATTCGCTCTGTTCTTGTGGGAGCGTCGATAAGGCGCCCCTTTCGTGACTCGTTAGGTTGCGCTCGCGATGTGAGGCCTGGGCTATCAGCCCTTGCTGTGATCTTGACCTCCTCCTGACCGTTGACCCTATAGCGTCGAATCTAGGGTGCCCTGCCCCGCCCTGTCGACTGACCAATAATGTTAGTCCTCTGAACCGCCCCAGAATACGTGTCTCTCAATGAAAGTTGCGGTGCGGTGCGTTAGTCTGTATAGATCGGTTACTCGTGGATTGCGGATCTCCTGAGCTGCATAGTTCTTTCACTTGTGGATCTCTTGTGCCGTATTGTTGGTTCACTTGTGGATTTCTTATGGATGTATATAGTTGTTCGTTTACTAGTGGATCTCTTGTGCTTTTTCCCACGTAAATATCCCTGCTCACGCAGACGCCGCCGGGCTAACACGATAAAAATATTAAATATATCTTCGGGTATTTGAACTTAGAGCCGTCCTGTTCGCTAGAGCACACTCTCTAGATCTCTGCCTACCCCATAAGGCTCCGATCGAAGGTCTCAACCCAGAGAAAGGATGGTGCTAGCTGCTAGCGCCTGCAGTGCGCTGGGATCCACCAGCAGGTGTGCAGGTCTGCGCATGCGCGGTGAGCGCTCTTCTTTTGCATAATGCATTGGCTCCGACTTACAATTTATGCGAAACGCACGAGATTGATTTAGCCGCGAGAATCAAGTAAACTTAAGTATCGTAATGCTGGTCTTTTTATCGGGAGGAGACGAGAGGACGAGACTCCCCCGCGTGACAAACCGTGAGAAATGTGGGACATACATTATGACATAGAGGAATAGGGCGGTTAAACATTGATAATTTAAGATACATAATTTGTGTATGATCGCTTATTTGCAGTGACTGGAATGGGGAATCAGGAAAAGCAAGTTGGCTATTGTTACTGCATGTTGAACAAGTAATTTATTCGTTGGCGAAAAAATAAATTAATGGAACAGTAGTGGAGAAGTTCTTTTCAAATGCATCATTATCGTTACGTCAGTTATTTTCAAGTTAAAAAAAGAAAATTGCTTTGGAGATTTCTGAAGTCTGTGTTTACTTGGCAACTTACAGCGATGTTATAATTATCACTCGCATGTTAGTGACACAAACTGCACTCTAAACAAATTTAATGTGAAATCGAACAAATTTGGTTGACTTTACGCCACTAAAGCGTATGATTAAAAAAAAAAGTTGCTTCAATCATACGCTTCGTGAGGTTAAGTCAACCAAATTCGGTCGATTTGACATATTTTTACAGCGTGTCGCTTGATTGTGTGTTAATTTTTATATTTTTTAGCTATTGGCGGAAGAGATGGATATTAACACACGCTCTGTGGGATAATTTTTAACACCTCTGCCATTGTTTCTCACAAAATACACGGCAGGTGTGTTAAAAATTAGTACTGTGCAAGTTTTATTCCATGCCATTTACCAGTACACGGCGCACGACTCTTTCGTGATTCTGTTGGTCGTTAGAAGAGATGAATTAGAGGCAAGTTCGTCCCGCGTAAATCCATCACGAGAATGGAATCCTCAGCATGTGGCGTCTAGAAACTGCTGACTCGAGAACTCTCAAGGTTTTAGACATCGCTTCGTGCAACGCAGCGCTCAGCAGCGTAGTTTTGCGTCCTCTTCCGCGCTCCGTGCCAGAGACTCCTGTGGCCAGGAGTTAATTGTGGGTCTGGCGACTTTGTTCCTCTTCGTTTCGACGACGCTGCGCAGCTTCACAGCATAGAGTCTCTGCCGCGCGGGGTACGGTCTCCGCCTAGCCCTGTTTACGGGCGGCGGGCTGCCCCGTGCCTTGGCTGTCGTCCTCCTCGGGGTGGGCTGCGTTGTACTCGAGGGACTTGAGGATGGCCTCGGGTATGGGCGGCGGGGTGGGCAGGTGGGCGCCCTTGGGCTGGAAGCCGTTCTCGTCGGCGACGTACTGCAGCTCGATAGGCGTGCCGTCGTCAGCCACGTACGAGAAGGCACCCTGGGCCCTCATGGCTTCCGTCTCGGGGTTGCCTAGGTTCTGCACCGCTCCCTCCTCGTTGGCCTTGATTTGGTTTCCAGTTTCATAACTGCAAATTCGGAGGAAAAAAATAATAAGTAAGTAAGACTTTGAAACTTTTTCGTTCGTAAATCCCGATTTTCGGATTTGGAATGAATATTTCATAGGTGCAAATTTGAACGGAAAATATTATATCAGTGACGGTAAAACTTAAAATAGTTGTGTTTGTAAAGTCTCATTTCAATTAAATATGTCCAAAAAATGATAATTAAAACGTATTTTTTTCTTTGTAAAGTCTCATTTCAGTTGAGCTTGTACAAAAAAATATAAGAAAATGCGTTTCCAGTATCCCCAAAATACAGAGATGATATTCAGAAATCAAGTCTACTTTGTTTTGTTTCGCGGACTGAGCCATCTCATGGCTGCTGGCTGCTGCTGCACTTCACACAGTCAGCTATTGAGTGCCAGCAGGTGCGTCAGCGCCAAGCCAGGTGAGCCTTTGTCATCCCCACCCTGGTCGCGTCGTTTGCTAACAGGCTAAGCGTAAGCCACGCGCTTCTTTGGCAAAGTTTTGTCAAAATATTGTGAAAGAAATAATTATTGAAATATGATACGCCTGTATTTTCCTTTACAAGCAAAAAAATTCAGGTCCGTTGATGATAAAATTCTCCCTCGAATTCTCCTTATCACTGCATCGAACTAAAAAATTCTTTCAACTCTTTTTTTAAATATTTTTTCAAATCTTGGCCTAGTTTAGATGCCAGTTTTGTCATGAATTTTGAAGTTTGCTGTGAATTTGGCCACGCTCTTAAATTCTTACCCCCAACTGTCGTATGAACAAACGTATGCACAAATCTATTCGCATTATGAACCAAATTGACCATGTTATGAACAAAGATGGTCGTAATACGAACAACTTGACTTGTTGGTAGCTATGGCGGTTGCGTTTTGTTCGTTTAAAGTTAAGTTTAAGTTTTCGTAAGAAAATAAAAGTGTAAGTTTGTATCTTTGAAGCATGGTAACAATGCTCACAGTGACAGCTAATGCCTGTCGACGTTCATCAAGCGCGTTTAACGTTTACTGTCTGTTTCGCAAGGAAGCTGCTCACATCACAATGCCGGCCCGGCTGGATAGGTGCACGGTGCGGGCCGCTGCGGGCCGGGCTCCCAGCTGAGCCGGGGGTTTTGCAATGTACTGATAATTGGGTGGCCGAAGACCGTCTACGGACTATGCAAAGCGACGTTTGGGTGCATGACCTCGGTGCACATGGACTAAAAGCACTTTCGAAAACACGAACTGGTCATGTATTCTTATTATCCGCTAAACAAATTTGACCTTCTATACTCCTCGCTCGCGTAGCTACCACCGTAAAACGGATAAAGATCGAGGGGTCCGCAACTCGGCGTATTCCTCGTACGCTCGAGACCATGGAATACGTATTCCATATTCCATGACTTAGGACAAAATGTCCTGTGTTTGCTGTTTTTTGAGCATTTTTGGAAAATTTAATGGAATATAGTGGAATATATTCCGAAGTATTCCCGTGTATTCCAAGGGGGAATGTATTCCTCGTGCAGATTTTCTGGTAGTTGTAGACCCCTCGATGAAGATAGACAAATTTAAGGAAATATTAGATCCAGTTTTCATAACCTTGTGCGAAGAAATTTAACTTGAACAAACATTCGGAAGTTTACCAAATTTATCCTAAATGTCTCGTGAATTTGTCATGATTTTAATTTAAATTTGTTTATTGAAATTCATTATAAATATACAACAACTCTTGTTTGAATTTCGTTAAACTGTAGTACGTTTATCCGTTGCACGCACGAAGCCAATATGGTGGCTGATCACGTTCGAATCTAATCACTACGACAGTAATGTGGTTCCCTCTAAAGAAACGAGCCCTGGGCTAATCCTTTTTCGGAGTAGAGTTATGAGCCCTGAAGCTCAGTTACTGAGCTACTGAGTACTGGCTCAGTACAAACTCTCACAGGAGTTCACGCGATCCACACTATTAAAAAAATGGGGTTGAATGTATCACTTTATGGATAGGCTAACGCTAGTTGGCCACTCAACGGCAGAGAAATTTGTCAGTGCTTTGATTGGTAACTTTACCTAAATTTATGGAGGAAGATTGCGGGTAGTTTTGATTTCCTTACCCATGTGGATAAAATTAGAGCCATGATCAGGTGTAAAAATTAGTCCCAATATTTAACAGTGGAGACTATAGGCCTTACCTCCACTGGTAGGAACCGTCCGGCTGGATGTTGAACGTCTGAGAGAGGATGGGGATTGGGGGTCCGGATGCTCCTCGGACTGCCGCCTGCAGGCCTTGCTGCAGGCCGGGGGGCGTCCTGGGGGGTAGGGGCCTCTGCTGCGGGGCCGCCGCCACCAGCGTCACCAGCAGAGCGACTGCCCCTAGACTCTGGACCTGCGAATACAGACACTGCACCGTGAGCTGTGGGATACCTTTTCTCCCCCGCACTGGCTCGCAAGGGGAGGGCAGTTCGTATCCTCTTAATCCGCCCCACCGCAGAGCTGTGTTCCGTCGAAATCATATTTCTGATGACAGTCGTGTTTAACAGGTTCATGGAGCGTTTCACAGAATTAATAGATGAATTTTAGAAACATTTTTATCTATTCAAGCTTTTAATTTAGAATCATGTGATTGACTAAATTGCCTCAGAGCGGAGGCGTGACGGCAATTGTTTTTCAACTCTGTTTCTTCTAGGGCATATTTTCTTATTTATATTCACACGGTTTTAAATGCTACACTCTAAATGCCTAGCCACATTTTTGATCGGAAAAAAGTAGCATTCTGACACGTAACTAGAATTAGTAACGACTTTGTTCTAGTCGATCACACAATTGTTACAACATTGTCACAATTATCGTTTACAATTCTGATCTTGTCTAAAACCGTTACTAGTTCTTAACAAAAGAGTTACTGGACATTTAGAATAGTGTTTTCCAACATTTTGTCTTAAACTGATATGGTTTTCGAAACTGATCTTGATCAACTTTGCACTTGCTGGCCACTTCCGTAAAATCCATTTTGCTGTCGGCAAGTAATCCTTTGGTCGCTCCGACAGCTGCTGGACAAGTCTCGCGGTGACCTCGATGGAAGACACACTGCGTCCACTGTAATCCACTCTGTCCACTCACCGAATTCATCACTGATAACACTGTGCACTGGCACACACTGGGTCCTGCGAATGTCTGCTCGCCACTTATATATGGCTATGGGTACACTGTAGTGCCTGCACTTGGACTGGCTCGCTCCTGCCTCGCCACTTTTATCAGCAGTACTTCAGGATGAGCAAACTAGACAGCCCCCCCCCTTCCCCCCCCCTCCCCTCCCGCCCCCTCATCCCGTCCCACTCCCACGCGCGCAACCAGCTTCCGACCGTGAAGTGAAGATGTGCACGGCATGAGCTTTAATCGCCCACAAACGTGTACCCGTCGGCAGCCTGCGGTCACTCCCCCCCCCCCCCCCCCCCCCCCCCCCTCTTTTCCCTTTGTCTTCCCCTCTCATTGTTTCTCCTCTCCGCCTTTCCCCCCGCCGCGCCGGAGAGCTCTATACCCGGTCCTGCCATCCCATTCTAGGACCCCTGAAGTGCGCACATTAGAATTAGAATGGGTTCAAATGAGTCGTTTACGCTCGCGTTTACGTCATGTGCAATCCTCTGGCAATTCTGGGATCGCCTTTTTAATTTTTTTGCCATTTTTGCCACTTGCTGTGCATCGACGGTCACTGTAGGTTTTTAAGCAAACGTGAAGAATCACAGCACGCATCAAAAATTTCATAAACCGACATTTCCGATTTAAAATGGCATTTGGTAGAAAACTGACCCAACGGCATACCAGAGTGAAACCTATAGGAATGTGTTTTGATATTTTGGGGAAATTGAATCGACCCTTCGATCCTTTGGTGCAAGCCGGGCTGCGTCGGGACCTTCCCTGCGGAGTAGGCAGCCTTACCCTCGATATGAGCAGCCCACCTCGGCGATGAAGGTTGCTCGTATCCACTTACAGCCGCGCAAGTTTTACTCGTAATTTTGGTTACGGCCTGGCTCCTCCTGCTGACCTTACCGTCCTCCCCCGCACCCGGGCCGAGCAGCGCAGCGCCGGCAGCGCCCCTGCTGCCTGCCTCACAAGGGAACATATTCAAGTGGAAATCTCAGATTTTGACCCCAAGTTGGACCACCTATAACTCGACCTATAATGTCTAAAGAAACCATTGAAAGCTGCGTTCGCTGAGTTCGACTCTGATGTTTCTTTTGGTGCAGGGTGAAAAATAAACACGTTTAATGCCTTTGGAATATGTGAGATTTTAGGCAAAATGAGGCAAAAGAAC
The DNA here is from genome assembly GCA_902196195.1 of Aptinothrips rufus. Taxonomy (NCBI): domain Eukaryota; kingdom Metazoa; phylum Arthropoda; class Insecta; order Thysanoptera; family Thripidae; genus Aptinothrips; species Aptinothrips rufus. The sequence goes on along the minus strand of CABIKL010001184.1, from coordinate 4,520 downwards.
AGTTTATTTCATGTTTTATGAGGGTCCGCAGCTTTCAATGGTTTCTTTAGACATAATATAGCTGGTCTAAACCTCAAAAAAAAATGGGGGTCAAAATCTGAGATTTACACTTGAATATGTTCCCTTGTTAGCCATAGCTCGCTTAGAATAGGGTGGCCGCCCGCTACTGCGCAAAATAGGCAAAATGTAAACTTAGCGGCAAAAGCGCGCATTTGAAAAGCGACGCCTATGACTATCAACCCTTGTGGCTACACTGTAAGAAAATTTGTCATGACATAGCGACAAATTCGTCGCCAAGCTTGTTTATGACGAAGCTCGTTTCTGTACAGCTTTGTCGTCAGCGTTAGTGACGATCAAATCGTGATGTAACGAACTGTTTGAAAGCAAGCGGTTGCCTTAAAAGTTGTGTCAAGATGATTTCCGAAATATTTAATTCTAGCTTAAGCTTAGCTTACATGTAGTTCCGAAAATTGAAAATTAACGATGAACCGTTCGTTGTATTTGTTTCGTATACGAAAGATTCGTTCAAAATGAAATTTTGGTTGAGAAACGATGTATTTGTTCTCATACGAAAATGTATCGTTCGGTCAGAAACGAGATGTTCGTTTTTGATGGAAATGATAAATATTTCAGTGTGACTTGGCGAAAAAGTCGTCACAGAAAAATTCGTATAATTTTATAAAAATGTTAACAGTGCGCTTCGTGTGAAATCTGACAAAGTAAGATTTTAAAGAAAATTAATGCTGCTGAAGCCGCTTTCCGGACCCTTGATTACTGACTATCTTTCGTATCGTGCGGTTTTTCTTTGCCCATATTAAGCCTTTTCCCCTCGACAAGGCACTCTGCGGAGACAGACCCTTGCACGGACGTCTAAAAGGCGGCGCGCAGTGGAGGACTAGCGTTAGAGTAAGAATTAATGTACTGTAGATCGCGAAGGGCGACCGAAGGGGCGACCCGAGGAGCAACCTCACATTCCCTAACTCCTTGAGGTGCAGTGTTTAAAGAAAATACGGTTTTTGCGATCTCTTTCCGTGAAATAAGGATGCAGTAACACCAATTTTGGAATTTTTTGGGCTCATTTTGAGGATTATGCAGAAATGCACTTTAAATTATCCTGATCGCTTTGGTATAGCTGTCAAAACGACCCCGTAAAATTCCATAACTGGTGTCACTTCCACCCTGTTTCTCGGGAAGAGCACCCCAAAACTGGTAATTTTTGTTTTACAGTGCTGGACAGCTCAACTTGTGTGCATGGAATATATTCCATGGATTATCCTGGAGTATTTGGAATATTTCAGAGTAGGTAGTGGAATTTTTGTTTTACAGGGTCCATTGCTGGACAGCTCAACTTGTGTACATGGAATATATTCCTTGGATTATCCTGGGATATTTGGAATATTTCAGAGTAGGTAGTGGAATTTATTCCAAATAACTCCAATTTTCACCGTCAATTTCACTCTTTTTTGACAAAACTGATCTTCAGTTCCGTCACTAAGGGTATCCCTGGAATCCCTGGAATATTTGGAATACTTTAGAATGTGTGGAATGCTTTGGAATATTTGAAATACTAATGAAAAACTTATGGATTTTATTCCACAATATTACAAAATCTTTCACGCTTCCTCGCAATCTAGCAACTTCTTTCTCAATTTGCTGGCATGGTAGGAATAGTTAGAATATTTGGCATATTTTGGAATATCTCAGAACTTGTAAACGGAATAGGGGGTTGGTGGTCTACCCTTGGCTGTGTCCTTCATCTTCCTTAGCCCCCGCCGACCCATCCTAAACAATCTAGCACTGCGCCTCAAGTCACGTCATCGCCAACTGAACCGAGCAGGCTTATTCTTCTCGCTCGAGAGACTTTCAGCCATCGTACCAACATGCGTGGATATTGCTAGCAATTACTCCCTCTCGAAACGCGATCGTAAATTGTTTTGGCGGTGACCGTGCGGATGTGCGTTACCAGGATGCCGTGCGAGGACAAACAACATCGGACTTGAGTAGGATTCCGATTGACTCGTTTCGATGAATATTTCGTTCGTTGATTCGCTGGAAAAATATGCTGCGCGCATCGTGATCGGACCGACAAGGTATAAACAGGATCTACGATGACGTCATGGTGTCGTTATGCGCTAGGAACGACGTATTTTGTCGGCGCTCCGTGGCTCCATAGCGCGTGGCGAGTAGATCTCCAGTAAAGATCAGCAAGTGAAGGCGGCGTGTCGACCGGCCCGCGCGGGAAGTTCAAACCGGAGTGGAATCAAAAGGACACACCCAACGCCAGTATTCGAACTCCGAATTTTTTCTCAGCAACAAATTGACATCCGCTTGATCTGGACGCACGGGCGGATCGGCTTCTTCTGTACTGGCAGATTGTCTTCTCTTCTCTCTTACCTCCTATTATAATCATAAAATCATGTCATAGCTTACAGTTACTTTGTGGCACGATTCACGGCCCTATGCAGCGCCAGTTTCAATCCTCCAAATTGAAGGGCTGGCCTTCGACCTTATGGGAATTAACCATAGGCCATTCCCACTTCCTTCAAATTGTAGGATTGAAACTTTCTGTGTGTATCTGCTCGGCTGGACCGTCTGATGTCAACTTATATTAGGAAGCGAGCTGTTGCGAGCAAGATGTGCCTATAAACGAGCGAAATAGGCCAAGCAAATTTGGTGCACACTCTCCTGATTTCAGGACAAATTTGTGCAAAATTCCGTGGTGATATTCAGTATTTGAAATTTCTGTCCCTATTTTATTAACATTTTACAAGAACGATTTATTCTAATATCTGCGTCCCGTCACACCGCACTACTTGAATTTTGAATTTTATGGTATAAAATATCTGTAGAACTTATTTCTTTCTTCTCTCTAAAGCAGTCGGCTCTGTAATGACCATTGCTTTATTTCTCAGTTACGTCTTAGCGGCGCTGACGAGGCCGAGGTGTTAATGACTATCTCAGTGAACACCTGCAAACAGACAACTTACTCTACCTGCCCGCCACGTACTCGATTGCCTCCACTAGATGCTATAACGTCTTGTTTTTGTTGCTTTTACAGGAGTACGTGCAGCCCAATGCTGCAGCGCAGGATGCATGTCGATTGTCGGTGATGTATTGCGCCTGAGAGCTGCCCTCGTCACGTCGTCATCAAGTCGCTCATCATTGGGCTGGACGCGTGACGCACGCAGAAAAGTAAGGCCAGAAACCAACGTTAAAAAGATAGTTGTCAGGGTCAGTTTGGGGTCTTTTAAAGTGATCAGGGGCTGTCGGACAAACACATTTTGGAAGAAGTGTCAAAATTACGTACGAAGAATTTTGGGTTTGGTAGGCTCGTTTCGAGTGGAGTTTTCCCAGAATCTAGGTCATGTTTTTCGCTGTGTGAGATGTACGTTGCCGCAACTGGGAGATATGACTGCGTCTTCATCGAGGTCCTCGTCGAGGTTCTCGTCTAGGTCCTCGCCGAGGTCCTGTTCGAAGTCCTCATCGAAATTCACATCGAGGTCCACATCGAGGTCGAGGTCCTCGTCGAGGTTCTCATCATCCACCGAGCACTGGCTCCTGTCGCCCCCTCCTGGTCTGATAGTGGCTATCGGGCATCGGGTGTCTGTCGGTACCCAGGACATGTCAAATGGTGTCGAAGGGGATGGACTAGTCTGTTATTACGTCGATCTGCTCTCGAATTAGAAGCTCGTGTGCATCTCTTATGTAATTGTATAACGAGTACGAGTACATCCCACACGCAATCGCTTGGTTTGAGCGTAACACGGCAACGCTGCGGCCGTTTCGATCGTACCACGGCCGGACCCAGTGCGAGTGAGACCGGACCGCCGTCTACCTTATCCAGACCGCATCCGCAGTTGCTGATTGCTTTCTATCTGCTGAATTCTTTACTAATTTCAAGAATTCAATTAATATTATTATTATTATTATTATTATTATTTCGAAATTTAAGTGAAAATATTTGTTGTTGTTTGTTTTTTTGCCGAAAGGCGATTTCAAGTAATGCTTATTTCCTTACTACGAATTTGGGAGTTTGTTCATACACTACAAACAAAACCCAATTGTCATAAGGTAAGGTACTAACACAATTCGTTCGTATTATGAACGAAATCGTTCGTATTACGAACAACTTTCTTCGTAATACGAACGATTTTGGTAAGTACGTTATGAAGGTTGAAATTTGTTTGTAGTGTATGAACGATTTGTTAGTAAGGAAATAAGAGTGATGTACTGCCGCACCGTTGGGTCCATGCGATCATCTCACAAAGCCACGCCACGCCACGCCACGCCACGCCACGCCACGCCACGTACTATCGAGCGCACCGTGTCACCGCCGTGCTCCAGGCATCCGTCCTGCTCGGGACATAAAACGTTACTGTCCTGTTGCAAGGCGGTGGTTGCTGCCCTGCGGCTGTAACATTTCGGCGACACACGTTTTTGTTAATCATGATCCATGTTCCGCGGCGAGCGGAGAGGAAGGACAGGAGAGTGTGTGTGTGGGGGGGGGGGGGGGGGGGGGC
>CABIKL010001183.1:0-16535 GCA_902196195.1 Aptinothrips rufus | reverse complement strand
GGGGGGGGGGGGGGGGGGGCGATTGGAGCAATGGATGTGGCCTTCCCTCTGGTTTGGGTTCTGTTTTCATACTCGCGAGGAATGGAGCCGCAGACTTCGTGCATAGTACGTAGACAAACGTAGTCCTCGCAAAGCCGTCGGTCTGCTCGTTTGGGCACACCAAGTGGTTTGCTCCCGCAGCCAGGCAGGACTTGACACTGCGTCAGTACTTTCAGCGCTGCTATCAAACTTCGCTTCGTTTCTTATTTCATTTACTAAGACCAGCACCGTGTCTCCTATTCAACACGAATCTGAAGTTTGTCAGAAGATGTTCAATCTAATGGCCATAGTGACAGGCGTGTGACGTCATTCCTCTAAGTCCTCCATGAGACATTCGAAGTTTGTGTGTTTCGGAGTCAGTATAGCATTTTTCAAGTCTCAACAAGATCTGGAAGTTAAAGGGCACTTTAAAAATCACATAGAAATATCTTAGAAACTGACTTTATTGAGGCTGACTTAGAGATTGAGAGTATTATGCAGCTAATTGTTACTGTGGACATTCAGAAGCTTCTCCCAATCCGATTAATTTAAATTCTCATGCAGGTCACCAATTTAACAGAAAACGACAAGCACTTCAACACAATAACGTAAACTAACATACAAAGGTTGTTTTCAGGAATTCTTTGGGCACATTTATAAACTCATAATAAATAGGCACCAAAGAGGTCTAAATCCAGTCACTGCATTACACTAATCTCGCTATAAAATTAAGTGGAAATGGTCGTAGCTCACACAAAATCAGCAGTGCGTTGGGGATGTAAAATTATGTTTTTCAAGGAATCAAAAAGTACTTTGGAAATAAAAAATGATTCGAAACAATGCATTTTAAACAAACAGAATTAGACGCTAATCCTCACTGCTGTACTGTCAGACATAACAACTTCAAAGGATTCCAAGGGTTGTAAAATCACAATAAAGAAGACTATGAGAAAACAGTCAAATATCACCGACATGACTAGATGCAGATATGACTCAAGCCAGTCACCAATGCTGCAGACTGCATAACAAGTTAAAAAATTTAAGAAGCTAAAAACGAAATAGCTAAATCTTCATCACTTTTCTTCTTATTAAAAGAAAAAAAAATATCACAAAATAAATAAGAATAATGCACCAGCATTCTGAATGAAAATACTAAAGAAATACACAATATAAAATGTAAGCTATGACATAAATAAGAAAATGCAAATATGAGAATAAATATTGGGGGAATGATATTGATCAGAAGCAGGAGTGACAATAAATGTCCGATTAAGACATAAAAAACAAATTACTGCAGTTAATAAAGAATGAAACAATGCAACAAAAATAGCATGCCTGAAATGCACAATACCATCTACAAGTACATTAAAACTTCACGCCTTCCTCTACTGACAATCACACTAAAATTCCTCTGACATGTTTAGCAAGTGATAACAAAGCAATTCATCATCGCAGTTGCGTGACTATCTAAGCTAAGAGAAATTCAAAATCTCATATGATCTTTGGTCTTATCATTCCTCTTAGTTGAGATCCATTCTGAGCACTGGTCACCATTGAAGAAGAAGCTTAACACATGAGAAAAGGATTCTTTTGAAAACCTCATAATTTAAAAACAAAAAACTTCAGAAAATAGTAACTGGCAAGGCTAGCAGTAAACATTTCAAAGCTAAACTTCTTGTTCTTAGATTTTCATCATGCTTTTAAACTCTCAACTTCTTTTGCAATGTTCAACCTTGCCTGGGCTTCAAATTTCTCTCGGAATTCTTTGGTTGCAAATATGTTGGGAATCTGCAAGAAAAATTCAAGCACCTGAAAAATAAAAAAAATAAAAATATGAAAGACTTTCCTTTTCAATTTTTTTTTCTCATATCAATCATCAAAATTTAAACTTACTCGAACACGGAAGGTACGATACTGATTTGCAGGCATGGGGCCATATTCCTGTTGTACTTTTGAAGAATAGAGGGCATATTCCTCAGGATCTCCTCCAAGAGGAGTCATGTCTATATCGAGGAAATAGTGGTGGTCTTCACAGCCAAACATCCCCCCTGTCTTATGCTCATCAGTGCTATGTGTAGCATGAGCCTGGAGGAGTGATACAACTTCCTGATGAAGAGGAGATTCCTGAAACATCCAAATCAGTGCCTTAGCGATGCTTTTTTAAAATTTTTAAATGTGTAAGAGATAGTAAAAATTATTGAAGACATACATTTGGGATTTCAACATCTTCTGCGAACTTGTCAAACATCGCGATGTTTCTTGATTCACAGTCCACAGATTTTGGATCATATTCGTAACTGAAAAATAATAAAAAAGAAAATATACTGCAAATGTTAGAAATTATGAAACTTTGTTCAAAAACTACCATGAAATATAAACTATGAAGAATTGAATTAATTCAGCAATCATAATTTGTGTAACTTGGAATGCATTAGATAGATAGGTGCCAGTGAAACGTTCAGACAGGTGATAGCTATTACCACAGCAATTACTAATACTCATGTGACTTTTTCTCTAACTTTGTAGAATCGACAATCAATTATTGCGAGTTGAGTGTTCAAAATGAATTCAAAATGCGTACAAAGGAAGTTTGGAAAAAAAAAAATCTTTAAAGTATTTAAGATTTATGCTTTGAAAGTCATAAAGGACATTAACGGGCTGGGAAAACAACACCGGAATAAAATTTTAGAACAAAGAAAAGGTTAGAGGGTCGTCTGCTAGTATAAATATTGACATATTAAACAGCGTGTAGCACCTGGGTGGCAAAAAGAATACATGGCAGGGATGAGTTCAAGGGCAGAAAGAAACTTACTAGTTGAAAATAATGGCAAGGGCCACAGCTTTCGGGTTTTTAAGCAGGCTCCTGACAGATTCGAAGTGAGTCATCTTATCCTCCAAATGCTGCAGATTGTGAAACTTGCGAGATTCCTCACTGTACTTTTCAACTATATTAGTCCACCAAGATTCCGTTACAGCACGCGGATAGTCTTCTGTACATTCTTTCCAAATTGCTCCCAATTTCGTTGCCATTGTTCAAACTTAGCGCAGCCCGACTCAATCTTTTGACAGCAGTTTGGACAGTTTGGTTGGTCTATTACCCCCCCCCCCCCCCCCCCCCCCCCCCTTTCCCGTTTTCCCCTCCCCCCTTCTCCCATGCTTCTCCCATTTCTTCTATTCACTCTAATAACTCGATGACAATTTGAAAGGCTGTCTTTTTTTTGTAAGATAACTCACTTAGAGCTAAAAGATGTGTGTATTCAGCTTTTGCCAACAAAAGATGTTGATTTTGATCTAGAAGCTTGATGCTTCGCCATAAGTTGGTATCCCGTAATCTTGTTTTGTAGAGGGCGTAATTCTTGTTTTGTTTTTGCAAGTGGTGGGGTTGGGTAAAGCGGGGTGCGGGGTGCGGGGTGGGGTGGGGGTGGGCAGCGGTAGCGGTGTATACGTGCCGAGTGCCGTGTGTGTTGTGTTGGTGTTTGGGCACGTCTGCTTGTGTACTTGTCTGCTTGTGTACTCGTCTGCTACGTAGAGGAAGGAAAACGTTGTACAGTGCGTCGATCTCGGCCTACCCTCGCAGACTCGCGTTGTAAGCGGCTCTGCTGCATCAGTAGTGTGAAGTGATGATGAGACTAGCGAGCGTCCGCACTCTGTTGACGGCGCAGCAGGCCGCCTTGGGGGAGTCACTGAGATGGAGCCGAGTAGCACCGAGTTGGTTTGTGAGAGAAAACCTATTTGTCCCATCCACAGGTGCTGGACGACTTTTGTACACATCCTGCTCGGATCAGAGCGTGTCAAGGTAAGTTACGATAGCCTTGTCAATTGAAATATTATCTAGTGTCGTACTAGTTTTAGGGGGCATATCCAGAATTATTTAGTTAACTTAGCTAAAACTTTCTAAGTTTGAGGCACCCTTCTTTTATTAGTACTTGAACACTGCTTGGTGCACTTTACACTATGATTTCTCAAGGCATCAATATTTCCTTTCACTTAATGCTGAAGATGTCAGTGCATCGAAACAACTCATTTAGGGACGACTCTTGCAATTATTTGCACAATTACAAGACAGCCGTTATGCTTCTTGTATTATCTGTCCTCTTTTGAATGTAGAAACAGTTTTGGCTTGGTCTTCCCTTAATTTTTGGTGTCTGCTGTCACTAAAAATAGGCAGGACCAAGCTGATTATCTGGGAGTGCTTTGTGTGCAGCAATGTAAAGCAGCTCCCCACAGGCAACAGACAGATGAGAATCTTTCTTTGTCAGTATGACAGTCTCATCACACATCTATTTTCCCTCCCATTGCATTTGCCTGTGTCAGAAGCAAACCGAGCTGGGTTGTCAGTCACTTCCACGGATGAGTAGGGTTGGCTTGGTTCTCCTAGTGCTCTCTCATCCATTCTGCAGAAGTAATTCCAACTTTTGAATTCCGCTCTGTTGCAGGCGAATCTCTCAAATGACGTCTGAATCCGTTCCTCCAGCAGCTGTGCAGCCTGTTGCCAGCAAAGATGAGAGTAGAGAATTTCTTGCTCTATTTCCTGATCTTGTGCGAGATCTGACTGATGCTGGCAGACATCTTGACATTCCAGAAGTCACCAAGTGGTATTCAAAGGTTGTATTTGTGAATTTCAAAGTTTATGTCTTTAATTTACAATTCTTTACTTAGAAGTACATTTCTTACTTGCTGTATGTGATGTTTCTGATATACAGGTCTTGCAGTATAATGTACCTGGAGGGAAGCGTAACCGTGCTTCAGCTTTGATTTATTCTTACCGAATGTTAGCACCACCGAGTGAACTCACTCCTGAAAATTTAAGAACAGCCATGATCTTGGGTTGGTGTGTTGAAATGGTATGTGATGCATTTGCTAGAGGCAATAATGTGAAATTTTCCGCAAGTTAAAATTTTATGTTTATCCTTTTTTTTTTTGGCAGATTCAAGCTTTCTTCTTGGTTACGGATGATATAATGGATGAATCTGCAACTCGTAGAGGTCGTCCTTGTTGGTATAAAGTTAATGACATTGGATTGTCGGCAATCAATGATGCCGTACTACTTGAGAGTGGAGTTTACCAGTTGTTGAGGAGATACATCCGAGACAAGCCCTACTATGTCGATCTGATTGAGCTCTTCCATGATGTAAGTGCTTCCAAGTGACTGAATTTCTTCCCTCTTCTTCTAAAATTGTATTGTTTAAATTTTAACACCATTTGCTCTTTCTGTTTTGTTTCAATGATATTTTTATATCACATTTTGATTTGGAATCTTAAAGCAATTACTCTTGGGTTCTGTATTGAATTTTACTCCCGGTATGAAATCAGTGTGACAAATTCGCACAATAATTTATTCCTGTGCATTGTCTCTCTTCAGTGGGGAGTACTTTTCAGTCTTAGTAGCAAGATAAATTGTTTCGTTTCTTATGGTGTATGTGTGTTTTATTTAGGTTGTTTTTAAGACAACAATGGGTCAAGCGCTTGATCTCCAAACATCCCGTAATGGAAAGGCTGATCTCAATGTTTTTACAATGGACCGATATTCAGCTATAGTCAAATACAAAACAGCATACTACTCCTTTTACCTTCCCGTGGCAGTGGCAATGTACATGGTAATGCATAATTTTTAACTGATGCATGTTATTATTGACGCTTATGTTTTGCCATTTTAAACTATCCATTCCTTTTTCTTTTAGACGGGTAATAAAGATCCAGAAGGACATAGACAAGCACAAATTATTTTGTTTGAAATGGGAAACTTCTTTCAAGTACAGGTAATATCAGTTAGAAGCAATTAAAAGTAATGGCATTTTAATTTTAATGCAGCAGTCTTTTTATTTATTTTTTGTTGTTGTCTTTTCGTCTTAGGATGATTTTCTGGATTGTTATGGTGATCCATCTGTAACTGGCAAAATAGGAACTGATATTCAGGAGGGGAAATGCTCTTGGCTTGCTGTTGTAGCTTTGCAAAGAGCAAATGCTAAGCAAAGAAGTATAATGGAGGTAAAACAATTTATTTTCCCAATATTTGCATACCCATTCCATTTCTACCATTAATTTCTACTATTAAATTGCTCATATTTTCACTATTAGGAATGCTATGGCTCAACTGATCCTCAGAAAGTAGCTCGAGTGAAAGATCTGTATGAAGAACTGGGTGTTCCTGCTACTTACAGTACATATGAAGAGGAGAGTTACAATCTTATTCGAACACATATTCAACAAGTATCAAGAGGACTTCCAGTGGAAATGTTCTTCAAATTTTTGGATAAAATTTACAAGCGCCGAAGTTAGTTTTATACTTGTTGGTGACTCTTTTTGAAATCCGATTCAATTAAAGTCTGCTGCTCAAAGTGGTAAGGAGAACTAAAATGTGGCACTTCAATCGAAGGTGATAGCTCTGCTTACTCGTTTCTATTTTCACCAATTTGAGTGAATTAAAGCATTCCTTTTCCTGTACCATTTTGATTGAGAAATTATTCATCACCTATTGAATTCAGGCCACTTGAAGATATTAGAAAAATATTTTTTATCTATTTTATATTTTTTATAAGTGACTTTTAACATCTGTATATATGTATCTTCTTTTGAACAAGTTCAAAGAAATGTTTTACCGTACTATAGGGTCTTTCCAGGATTTCAAATCCCATCGGTATTCAGTATTTCAGATATACTCATAGATTGTGTAATAAACGCATCACTGATTATTCGAAATTCATATTCTCTTTGTGTTGTACTGTGAAGTGGGGAGCTGTAATGGGAATGGTAAACAGGCCTCTTTTATCATGTGCTCCACTGCGGTGTTGAGATAATTCGCCCACTTTAAAATTTAGGCTTTTTAACCCATGTTGAGATATTGTCCTCACCATTTACCAGGTTGTAATCTAAAACACAGTCCATTATTGTCTGGGACAATAGCAAAATTGAGGCTGGGAATTGAAAAAGTATAGCAATCTGTTTTTTTTTTAGTACATATTTGTTTGAAAATATATTGCAATATTTTGAATGGATTTCTCTTAATTTTTTCCTGAATTTAGCTTTTGACATTGTATTTGAACTTTTTGATCTTTGCCTGAATACAAGATCCCCTAAGATCTAGTCACATCTGGAGGATAAATTTCATGCAATTTTTGCAGTCCAGCTTATTGTGAATAAGTCTTTGCAAAGCATGACCATTGTGTCTAATTACAGTTGATTATTGATAATTGATAATTACAGTTGATAAGGTGGTGAAATGCCCATAAGAATGAATCAAGTACAAAGTACTTACCTCGGCCTTCTCTGAAAGATGAAGTGGAATTAGGAAAGAGTTAGAAAACATTTTTATCATTCCTGAAAACCATGCTGTTTAATGTATAGTTTTTTCTTTCGTATGCTTAGTTCACTCACAGAACCCATCTACCAGCATTAAAGCATGTTGAAATTTTGTGCTCTGAAGTGGCTGTAATTTCTAGCCTTAATGGAGTATCTAATTTTATTAGATATTTCCTCTATCATTTGTAGATTATTTCATGATATTGTGTATGGTGCACCAATCATTTACTTTTAGCCTTGAGTGCGTAATAGCTATTTCTTCACAGTATTCCAGTTTTAGATCACAGTATCAAACTCAGGTCAATGTCATGTGTTTCTAAGAAAAGCAGATGTCGCTTACAAATGCTTCATGAATTTGGATCAACAATGGCAGGTTGAAAGTTACAATATTGCATGCTTTGTTATGTGCTAATTTGCAGTACATCTGCAAATCATACAATACAGTTTTTAAAAAGTGAGTAATATCCTTTCTGTTGAGTGTGATGACAGTAAATGTGAGATTTACAATTAAAAGAACGCTTTTGGTCCTGTACATAACGTCTATTTATTTGTACATTGATATCCGTACAACGTAAATTCAACAGTAATTGAACATAATTTCAAGAGATGAACACAAACGAAAATCTTCACAAAAATTTCTTGATATAAGATAAGAACGACGATGACCCCTCTCTGATTTGACATTGTAGAAAGCTCAGGCTGTCTTCAACTTACCCTAAAATTACACAAAGTGCATGAGGTAACATGAGCACTACCAGAAGGTAAGAGCAGTTATATGTAAACAGAAGCCAGCAAACTGCAGCTAACACAATCATCTTGCAAAGTTTGCTCAAAGAGGGAGGAATGTTAAATTACTCAAGGAATGAAATTATCATTTACTTCATACAAGTGCTGTGTGACAGATGACCAGAAACAACAAAGACACAGTGCCCTCTGTATTTCAGAAACTGAATCTTAAGTACTGAATACTCTTTAGTCTCTAAAATTTGTATGGTTTGTTCTTGTTGGAAATAACAAAGCTACACTGATTACAAAGCTTGTTATCTCCAGATACTTTGATTGGACAAAATTAAATATATATATATACATACATGCAGATGAATAAAACTAATAACCCCAAACAACACTGATCACAAGTATAATAACACTATACAATGCAACATAAATTACAAATTTTGACATAAAATTTAGATAGTGTCACTAATTTGAGTGTTCCAAAGGCTATGATGCAATGAGCGAAGTACCTAAGACTGATTTCAATAAAAGGGAGAAGGGAACTTTGAGTATCAGGTAGGAGAAGGAGTTACAAATTTGCGATACCCTATGATGAATAATTTGCTCAGAACTTTTCATATGTACACAGATATGCGTTACCTAACAGTGAACATGGGTAAACTTGGAGCAGCTGAACAGAAATTAAAATACTTATGCCTCCAATGAGTTGCGACTATTTTGATAAAACTGATGACCAGACACTAACAGGGTAAAGATGTACAAGCATGCTGCAATCCAACAGTTGTATGCATTCTGTGAAGAGACAATGAAAATTATAGATTAATTTGGTGATCAAACAATATAATGAACATAATTTGATGGCCGCATTTTCAAATAAGTGGTACATCATTCTCTTCAGATATAGTTTAGAGCAATAATTCAAGAAATGAGTAAACATTAACTAATTTCAAGCTTCGATATACAACTTTAGCAAATTCTAACATATCATGTCCATTCTTTTGTTGACGTACCTGCATATAGCCATTTTCTGCTGCTGTGTAAAATTCATCAGCAGAAGAAAAATTTTCTTCCATGGCCTCAAGGTCCTCGGCAAGCCCTACACTTCCGACATAGTAAAATACTCCCATTAAAACCTGAAAGAGGAAGGAAATTAAAATAACAATGATACAATGTACTGATTAGTGCAAATAAATGACACTATAACATGCTGAGCGGAATTTGTTGAAAAATGTCAATTTATGCATGGACTTTGGACATTTGAGATAAAAAGGAATTGAAATCAAGTTTCTCAACATTTGTCACCAGAGCAATAATAGAGAAACATATTTTAATGAGTTAAATGCCCCATTTTCACTTCTTGTCAACTGACAGTATGAAAAATAACCTCAATATGCTCATAACCCTCCGTATGGTATTGAAGTCGCACGTAATAGAAGTACGAAAAACCAGCAAAATGAAATGAACGTCGAACATACTATATCTATGTCTCATTATTACAGAGGGACTTTAAGATTTCATTTTCAGTAACCCTTCAACTGATTCATATTAGTCTGCATTGCATGATAGTGATGAACGACAGAACTGTCACAACTTACCAGCTGGACAATGCCCCATGCACTGATTATGAGACCGCACAGGGAAAGTTTAGGCCCGCAGATTTTCAACATTTTGGCGAATAAAAGCTAATTCACCGTATGCAAGGTTTATGTGAAAATTCTTCTGCAGGATCTTGTGATCGTTTCAACTCTCCTTCAATTGTTTCTCATGTGACTGCGCGAAGCAGTGTTGCCACGTTCGCCCCCACGAACCGCGAGCGCACTCTCCTCACTCAAAAATTAACAGAAAAACTGCAAATTTTTTATCCTTCTCAAAAAAAGCCACAAAAAGACCCCGCAAAGTTCGACGGTAAGTCTGTTGCGCGGTCATTTCTGTACTTGTGCTGCTTGGGCCCATTTGTATTATGAAGCTCATTCCACAGCAGATATAAAATTTTAAAAAATTGTTTAATTTGGTATTGAAAACAATGTGTTTTTGTTTTGCTATTTGATCTGAATCTTTTTCAAGAAAGTTCGTTTTCTGTTAGTCAAATGTAGATATATATTCGTGCTCTCTAACTGATGGTTTGAAACAAAGTTGTGATTGCCGATGTGTCAATAAAACCTACGAGCTGTCCTTGCCCCTTCTTAATATTCTTTTAGCCCTGTGCACTATGCATTTTAATAAAAACAGAGCTGAGCAAAAAACTAAGATGTGATAATGTTTTTTAAGAGTCACACTGCCACTAACAAGAGGATTGGCCTCAGCCCAGCCAGCCAAGTGCCATGTGAAGTAAAATATAGCATCTGTGATGTGACTTATATAATTTACTGTGGGGTAGATCGTGCAATGACTTAGAGCTCTGAAGTAATCACAAGCATAGCTGATTTAAAAATAAATTTAATGGTCCTCAATAAAATAGATATTAACTTCAAATAGTAGTGAATGGAAAATACAAGGCTGTATTCAACTTGAGATAATGTTATAAACTCAACTTCAAACACTAATATACACAAAAAAATAAGCAAATTTCATACACATAGGTTCCAAGGCGAAAGATAATGTACACTTAAACATGTTTGTACAACAGAGGTATCACAATTATGAAATATTTTCTGACATTTGATATTAAGTTGAAGTAAAAACTAGATTGGACTGTACAAGCTGTACAAGCTTTGAAACAATCTAAGTAAATTGAATAGCTTTTTACTTCATAGTGCTATGAATACTTAACAAGTTAAATTACTAGAGAATTCTGCAGTAATTTGGGAGGACAAAGAATAAAACATTGAACATGTAGTAACTTGTAAATGTATGTAGTGTTATTTAAGCCTTGACAATCTACACAAACAGAAATAGGCCGTCTTAAAAATCAAGGCTTAAAGATCATGGTTTTTCCTTCTTCTGATTTAACATCTCACATATATTCATCTTTTTTAAGTTACTTTCCCTAGCTGCTTCCACATCCTTGCAATGGATGTATTGTTCACATACTCAGCAGATTGCACAAGGGTACATAAATACAATACACACTGAGAAAATATAAAAAAATTCCTACATAAACATGCAAACTTAGTGATCATTAATAAGAGAAACCTAGAGGTTCAATATTAAACTTCAAAAGCACACAAAATAAAGTCAGTCTGGGAAACAATAATTTAAAGCCATTTAATGCAAGCTTAATTCGAGATATACACTGAAGATACCCAGAACAAAACCATGAAACGACACTTGCTATATGTTAACACTTTATAAAAAATACTGCACCTATCACTTTCTTCATACTGGCCCCTTATTCTCCATGGTATGTTCACCTAAGAACATATCAAAAACAGACCTAAATCATCTTGGAAGTTTCCAAACTCCAACTTATTCAATAATGCATGTGCTTTCATCAGTTTTGAACCATGCATGTGATAACTGATATCTACATTTACTTCAGTAAAAAAGAGGCTAATAGACAATTCTTCATTCGAGGGCAAGATAGTGTGCCTTGACAATGATATATCACACTTTTTCCAGCCTGTTCTCTCTCCGCAATGTCAAAACTAATGATGTATGCAGACAGTGACTAAAGCCCCTTTTCAGATTCAATGGCTTATTTGTTCAAACAAAGGAAGAAGAATATTTCCATTTCAAGAAAGAATAAATTAAGTGGGCCATCTGTTAATCTGT
The DNA here is from genome assembly GCA_902196195.1 of Aptinothrips rufus. Classification (NCBI taxonomy): domain Eukaryota; kingdom Metazoa; phylum Arthropoda; class Insecta; order Thysanoptera; family Thripidae; genus Aptinothrips; species Aptinothrips rufus. The sequence continues at coordinate 4,772 of CABIKL010001183.1, read as the reverse complement.
CTCATTTTTTGGTAAAATTACAGGTGATCCGTTTTACCCAACATTGGCCCACCCCACTTTACCCCAAACTACGGTACTCACGGAAACATGAATCTAGTAAACGTTTAAGGTTGTCAATAAATAATCTATCATTCAGCAAGTTAAAGTCTCATCTTTAACAGAAATCTTCATAAATTTTAAATGAAGTTTACTTAGTTTGAAAGCAATACACATGAATAGATAGAATTTGGCACAATTGGCACTCTGACTGCAAGAACATAAAGCTAATATTGCTACATGGGACATACTATTGTAGGAATATTCAGCATATAACACACACACACACACACACACACGCACATATACACAAATTAATTTTTTTATAACAAAAGAAGGTCAGTTAATATTAAATTCTGTTCAGGAAATAGCTTCCACAACAACAGAGAAATAAAGAAAACAAAACAAGACAACACATTGTATATCTCTTTTTCTATCAAACATAATACTGTGACTGAATCATGAACTGACATGATATATGAAAGGTAAAATATGTCCCTCACAGTGACTAGATTTTCACAAAGTCATTAGGGAGGCAAACATCAAAGGAAACAAAATAATGGTGGAGAACACAACCTAAGAAATTGGTATGTCAGAGAGGTTACAACTGCAACAATTGCAAGGAAAACAAATTTTGGAAGTACATACCATTTACCATTAAGGATATGACCCCACAGCAATGGAAAATTTAGAAATTGAACAGAGGTTAATTATATTCCAGGCCTTGGCGGAGCATATCAAAACAATAAAATACCTTCAGGTTAAAACCACTTCAAAAAGCTAAAAGCGAATTAAAAACTGATGTGAGCATTAGCTGCCTCACTGTCATCAGGCGAAATGTTTGCTTGATGATACTCCAAACCAGGTGAAGTTTTTAATTCATCTTTAACTGATCTACATGGTTGGAAACAAATTATTTTATCGTTTTAAACAGAAGTCATATGAAGAAACTTAACCATTTTGAGAATATGAAGGCTCACTAGTTGCATGGTAACATTCTACTATAGTTACGGTCAATCACAATATGGTTTAAGAAACATAAAAACATTAACTCTGAGAGTACAGCTGTTGCCAAATAATAGCAATAAAGTGGAACACAAGCTCTAATCTTCACAGGCACTTTGATGTTTGCTAGCACAATATAACAGCCACTTTAGGAAAAGGTACACAACAGAAAAAAATTCATATTTCTTCAACATAAGAAAAAAGAAGAAAAGATGGAAGAAGGAACAACAGATCATGAATCACATTCATTTAATAATGGTGCACATATCCAATAATCTACTGCAATAGACGAACCAATAACAATTATTCATAAATTGTCAACTGAGGTCATTTCCCTTTTTGTGCATGGATTAGGAAACGTGCCTCAGTAAAACACCATCTTTGTCACAATGGGCCTGCGGTGATGGCTAATAGAGAAATTTTCATAAGAACAACAAAGAATTATTTCTTTAAAGCTATCGATCCTGCCGCTTTGACTTATTATCTTTCTCTTGATTTGCTCTTCTTTTGGCAACTTGTCGTTTGTGCTCATACTCAAAATCCTCTTCTGTGACACTCAGCCTCTGAACCTATCGTAAATAAAAAGATATTTTAGCAAAAGTTTTGTTAGTTTATGACAGTGTGAATGAATATAATAGTGTTACCTGATTAACAACAAAAAGTTCCTCCATGACATGCTCTGGGGGGTTCCTAAGGACCTCTAATGTTTCATACATAGTAGGACATTTCTTGAGAACTCCAGACCGGCCAAGGCTGAATTTCAGAAGCACCAAGGCAACCTTAAATATTATTTTAACTCCTTCGCACAAGAACATGTCCCATATTCTGAGGAGAGTTGGCCATGGAAGAGTTCGAGTGAAAACACATAGAAACCACTCCGTCATGTATAAAATAGGCTCAATTTTCTGTTTTTTCTGAAAAATAATTATACTAAGTTTAAAGTTATGAGGCAAAAAGTTAGGCGCATACTAGTGATGAAACAATTTGAAACTTTACTCACCAAATGCTTGTAAACTGAAGGAGCGACTTTCTTAAGCAGACCAAAGAGAATATCCCCATCAATTTGAAGGGTTTCCTAAACAAATACAAGTTATTAGGACTTGAAAAAACAAATTGTATCATCAAATGAGTAGCAAATGCATTGAAGAATGTGATTCAGCATACCATTCCTTGACTGTAGTAACCAGATAAATACTTGTCACAGATAGAGACTAGACACCAGAATGCTTCCTCAGCTGGCATATGCATAAGCAGGAATGCTGCAAGGGGAGCTTGTGCTTGACAGTAACCAACATCAGGGTTCAATATCGAAAAGGATTTCAGCACCTCGAGCAGATCTTGCTGCCTGCAACCGAGATAGAGGAATTGCAGAGATTGCTAGCAAGACAAAAACATAATTACAACAAAAAAGATTTCATAAACCTCAAATCGGAAAAAAAAAATTAAATTTATTTGCTGTGAGAGTGAAGCTTTCTCCTTGGGGTTTAGTGTCACTTTTACTTTAGGGTAGGTTTCATTAGCTTGGGTTCGCCTATAGACAGGAACTACGTAAAAATTATGTGCGTCGTGTTCAAAGAAAGGGAAAGGGAAAGGGAAAGGGAAAGGGAAAGGGAAAGGGAAAGGGAAAAAGAAAGGGAAAGGGAAAAAGAAAGGGAAAGGGAAAAAGAAAGGGAAAGGGAAAAAGAAAGGGAAAGGGAACAGGGTAGGGCAGGGCAGGGCAGGGCAGGGCATGCGACTCACCCGTGGCCCTCCTGCTGGGCGAACATCTCGTGGTAGGGGAACTGGCGGTGCAGGTCCTTGCGGATGTCGTCGACCCAGCGCGGGTCTCCCTCCTGGTGGGCTAGCTGCGCGTACAGCCCGCGGTGCTGCCGCATCAGCAGGTGGCCGCCGCAGAGGTACAGCCAGGCGCGCGGCCGCACTGACGTGGGGATGCCCTTCCGGCAGCGCTCGCGGACCTGTCGAGGCCAGGACCGGCCAGGAGCCGAGAGGTGCAAGGTGAACAATTTTCAACTTTTGTGCACAGTCACAATTTTATCGCAAATTCACGTGAATTAACGGGAAATTTTTACAAATTAATGGAAGTAACTCGGTATTTACCACAACCTATTGAATATAACGAAAATTAATGTAAATTGACCCAAACTAAAGTAAAGTAGCAAAACACAGAGCAAATACCAGACGGCGCGTGCATAAATTACGTCATCGATTTTAGGCCACTTTCTGACCGCCCCCAACCCACCTCAGTGATACTCTCATTTTGACAAACACCCAAACCCAATGCGGTATTTTGCGCAGGCCGCCGTGATAGGAATCGCAGAAAAACTTAGCAGAGATGGAGAAAACAATCAGAACCGAAGGGACTGGTGACGGTCGCCTGCGAAACGCCGGGTAGGCAACCAGCAGCAAGGCCTGCAACACACCGGAGTGAGGCGGGCTGCCTATCCCGGGTTCCGCAGGCGCCATGAGCAGTAGATAGGAAAATCACTGGTCTCCGCAAGGAACGGAGACCTTCATATGCGGTTGACAGAGAAGACTAAATGAATGAAAATGTAAAGAGAAATAAAAAAGTAGAAACGTTTTCTGAAGAATTTGTTTTCTTTGTCAGAACGATTGGGAGAGGATGCCTTCGAATTTCGGACCACTACCGAAGCCAAGTGGTTCGAGCTCACCTTTTTATAGTTCTTGTCCATATACTTTTCCCAACCGTTGATCATGGCTAACCACTTCCGCTCCCGGCGTAGCACCACAACAGGCGACACTAGCTGCTTCCTGCAACAGCGAAGACACGAGTTAGCACTTAATTGCATGCAGCACGCAGCAGACTTACTGACATCATTTTTTTTTATTTTTTTTAAGAAGTCACTATTCAATCAAGCCCCATGAGCTAATTCAGAGGTCTCAGAGACAATCAGAAGAGATCGCGGTGCATCTCTGTCAGCCATGCGCTCACAAGTAACCGACTAAATCCGAGCTTTGGGAAGTCCTTCCTAGAGCCGGTGCGAGAGATCTGAAACTCGCAGTATTCCTCATATGCCCGAGACCGAGGAATATAATCGATGTTCCACATTTAAGGGCAAAATGTTCGCTTTCTCTCTTTTTAACGCATTTTTGGGAAATAAATCTTAATATCTTTTGAAATACAGTCCTTGTACAGATTCTGCGGTAGTTTCAGACCCTCGAGCCGGCATAAAGATCTACGAGAAACAGGTAAAATTTCCTGATCAGACACATATTTGCGATGGTTTTTTTTTACCCATTTCTCGCAGATTTTTAGACCGGCTTCAGAACGGCGCTTACCAATGCTACGATGTTTTTTGATAAGACTCCGTTTGAAACGTCACGCCACATCTCAGTCTACTATTCGGGGGTGTCCATAGAGCAGCGTGCAGCGTGCAGCGCGCACTGTGAGCCTCAAAGGGACGGAGGAAGAGGAGCACAGTGGGAGGGAGAGGGGGCGGGAAGCCTCGAAAAGTGTGCCCCTCGCTGCGTATGTCTTTTTATGGAGACTGGCGTGCTGGGTCATAAGGCGGAGGCGTGTGCCCGCGGGCGTGGCGTGGCGTGGCGGGGTACGGCGGGGCCGTCAGCGAGCGCGGTGCATCCAACAGACCATCGTTCTCCCTAGCACGTCAAGTGGAGTAGGAGCAGCACTCACGTGCGAGGGGGCAATCACTCGCGAAATCCTGTGTACAACCAATCTGAAAATCCGGGCGCAGTCCGGCGAAGTTTCCGAC
>CABIKL010001182.1:0-16541 GCA_902196195.1 Aptinothrips rufus | reverse complement strand
ACTCACAGGTCCCAGCAGTCCCTGGTGCCTGCAGGTGTTCCCACTCACTCACAGGTCCCAGCAGTCCCTGGTGCCGTCGCAGAGGCGGTCGAGCTGGATGCAGCGCCTGGCGAGAGGACACCAGAAGCCTGCCCCCCGGCTGCAGGCCTCCTCGTCAGCCAGGGTCCCGGGTGGGGGCACCAGCAGCAGCACCAGCAGCAGCAGGCCGGCGACGAGCTCCCGCCACAACATGGCGGCCAGGAATGGCTGGACCCTAATATTGCGAACCGAACCCAGCCCACAGTCCAGGCTTATCGCAGAGAGCAGCGCTGCGCGAGAAAGCTGACGGCAGCGCGCAGGCAGGGTCCCGCAGGGTCCTCTGTGGGCGGCTCAATGACGTCATAGCTGCAGGCACATTGTCTGCAATTCTTGGCTGCGTATTGAGATCATGGAGCACTCACTTCGAGCACAGTACTGTCGACTGAAAAAGAACTAATCGAACTGTACTTATGTCATCGTCTATGTGAAATAATTCCGGAATCGTTTCCAAAACTGCGATTGAAATGGATTTCTTTGCTTTACGTTTGACAGTGGGCGGGAGAGCAAGCTATCTAAGGCTACCGGATTGCTCTAACACTGCGTTGGGATTCACGAGTTTTTTTTTTGTTTGCAAACGCGGTAGACCGAAAGGGACCACATTATTTCGACGTCGATATCGAAGTTGGGTAGAGTTTCTGGTCAAAGTGCTGCCGTTGATTGATTGATATCCAATGTCTCGTGGGCTGCACGCTGACGGGTGGCTCCGAGCAGCTCCGAGACTACAGCCTGGCCTGCACACGGCTCTTGCGATAAGGATTGACCACGTCCACGTCCAGCTGCCACACCAGAGCCTAGTGGAAGGGCTAGGCGTAGACCACGGTCTCTAGCGCGGACATCAGCAGGTCCACGGAGGGTCTCACGGCCCCGCCCCCGGGCTGACTGCCCCCGCCCTGGGCGCCCTCACGTAGGTCCGAATGTAGGTCCACTAGCAGCTCCTCCTCGCTCGAGTGCCGCCCGTCCGGTGCAACAACACCCGCAACCTGCTCGGCGTTGGACCCCAAAAAGACAAAGGAACTCGTCTTATCGAGGCTCGCAGTCGCATCCGCCCCGCCACTGCCAACAAACAAATTTGATTATTCTTTATACATTTATAGGAGCAGCTTACTGTTGTTGTTATCGTTGCATGTTATCATACACTCCCGCGCCCAATATGACTCACTGCTATGCTGCAGTACAATGTGTACTGTACTGCACTGAATTTCGATAACCGCAATACTTGTTAAATTCTCGAAACAGCAAGTGCCTCACTCCAGTGCAATGATAAGCGAAAACGAAAACAACAATAAAAAAGGACGCGGTTAACAAATTTGGCGTCTGTATTGCAGTGTGCTTGCAATTTGAATTATTACATGAAATAGGCGCATTGCATTACTCCTGCTAAAAATAATAAGCAATCGTCGCCGTTACTCCACGCGGTCAGAGTACAGGCAGATGAACACACCTCCTATACCTCCGCGTCCCGTACCACAGGAATCCCACCGCCTTGAGGATTGCCAAGACGATCAACAGCCAGGCGTACAGGGGAAAATGTTGAGATCCTTTTTCAGTCGAAGGCGGATTCAGAACATCTTCAGCGTCGAAAAGTCATAAAAAATAAAAGTATTTCACTGTAGCAATCGTCAAAACTCCCCGACTTACTTCTCTGGAGGCCTGCGCTTAGCTTGCTTAGGCAACGCCGCGTCGAAAACATTTCCAAGACTTATTGAAAAAATATACTTAAAAACATGTTTAAAAAAAAATAAAAAGAATGTTATTTTTTTCTGAATTTTCTGACAAAAAATGAAAGCAGTAACTTTTTCCCGTGAGGTATTTTCCTAACAACAATACAATCAAATCTCATGGACCAGGACAACCTTAACATGAACTTTGCTTGTCTTCTTTTTTTCTGTCTTTTCAACCCCAGAGGTGTTAGGAAGCGCAGCACATACCTGCCAGGACGTCGTCAGGCAATGGGATGGGCTCCGCGGGGTCTGCATTCCTTCCTGGTGGCAGTGTAGGTGGGATGGGAGGGGCGCTTCTCGGCAAGGGGAGGAACACGTGCACTGGCCTCGTCACGGAAGTGGCTGCTGCATCGTACGGAAGCGTTGAAAAAGCGGAGATGGGAAGAAACACAAACCTCGATCGCATCATGGAACGAGAGGAAACATCACCCTAAAGAAACTGAAGGCGTAGCTCCCTCTCTTTCTACCTGGAGGCGTGGTGCTGCGGGGGCGGCGAGTGGCGGCTGGGCCCTGGGGCGGGCTCTGCGGTGTGCCTGGCGGGCAGCCCTGCTCGTCGGAGCCGTCCGTGCAGTCCGGCAGGCCGTCGCAGCGCGCCGAGGCCTTGACACAGCGCGCCTGGCCTCGCCCGCCCTTGACGGTCTCCTCGCAGTAGAAGGCGCCACCGCGGCAGTCCGCACTGGTGCAGCCCTTCTCGTCCGTGCCCCGCGGGCAGTCGTCGTGCCCGTCGCAGAACAGCCCGATGTCCCTGCTCACGGCCGGGCTGCTGCGCGGGCAGCCCCGGAGCTGGCCGCGCAGGGTGGCGCAGTGCAGCTCGTCCTCGCCGTCCTTGCAGTCGGCCTTGCCGTCGCACCAGTAGGCGGCGGGCTTGCAGCGGCGGTCGCACGCCTTGGAGCCCTCCCTGCAACCGTCGAACGGAACGGCGCTGTTTTTCATAACGCGACAGTAATCCCTCTTGCCGGCCGGCCGCAGGTAATGACAAAGGTCGCTCGGAGGGCTCGCGTCGCACCCGCTCCACGGCTAAGCAGAGGAGTCTCGGTCGTGAACACAGACTGGGACTGTTGCGATCGATTGCAGACCGGCCCTGCGAGGACCGCGATTAAGTTACAGCTTCCGGTCAAGATGGCTATTGGATTGCTACCCACACATCCGCCACATCCGGATTACCAGACCGCTGGATCGCCTAGGTTCACGGCCTAGGTTGTTTCCAGCTAGGCCCGACTGATGTTCCGTCTCGTCTCGCTGTGTCCGCACTGGGCCAAAGCTCGGGACACACAGCTCTGACGCTGAGACGCATACTTTTTTTGGGACTGTTTGAACGTGCTCCACTCTGCTGCTGTTGTTGTTGTTGTTGCTCTGCGCTGTTACCTGCAGACCGAGCAGTCCGGCCGCTCGTCCGAGCTGCCCTTGCAGTCGTTGTGGCCGTTGCACTGGAAGCGGGGTGCCAGGCACCTAGGGCCACAGGGCAGGTGGTCCCGCGGGCACAGCGACCAGCAAGGCACGAGCAGCAGCAGCAGCGGCAGGAGCAGCGAAGAGGTCGCCGTCAGACCTCCTCCTGAACGCGCCCTGCGGCCACCGCTCAACATGGCGCACTGGGGACAGCAGCCTGCAGCGATAGCCAGCCTTTGCTCGGCTAATACAGCACCCCGCCTCTCCACGCCTCACCCCGCCTCGCCCCACCGGCTCTGCAACTCTGTGCTTCCATCAACAGTGCGATAAAATGTAAGTGCGCCGACGATTAAAATATCTTAGCGTATTCACTGTGAAATGTGTAAGGAAACGTAGTAAATTTGCCCTAGTGTTTTTATTTGCATTATGTTGTCATGTTGCATTGCAGGCCCTACTTAACCATGTTCTAGAGATCATAAATTGACCAACATTTCTGGGAAAGTTCAACATTAATGTCAATGGTTCTATGTTATATTAATTTGGAAGAAACATAATTTGGCTGTTAATATGCACACGTTTGCGAATTTAATCAGCCGTTGGTAAAGCTACTCATAACATTAGAATACAGGTCAATCCTGCAGGACTTTCAGACTCTGACCAGAACATGTGTTGTAGCGATTCTTGAGCGATTAAATAGGAAGTCGGATGAATGACTCAATTTGGTAAAAAGGAAAAGCCTTTTATTGTTCGTCTTGTACTTAAATCACAGAGTAAGTTAACGTTGAGGGGGGCAGGGATATCCGCACCTAAACAACGCCGTACTGGTCTCTCGATTGGTTTCGAGTCTGAGTTGGTTGTCCCGACTTGTCGTAGCAGCGTACGTCCTTGTTGTCTGGCAGTAAGGAAGAGCCGTCGGATTGAACTAGAACAAAAGCAAAATAAAGCCCTCTTTCGTCGCACCTAGTCAGCGAAGACGTATAAGTTTACGAAAAGCAAACTCCAGTTTGGACCTATCTGAACAGAGATGCTGAAAAGATGCTCAAAATAATTTGAAATTTTTTCGCGAAGTGTACAAGAACATGCATCTTGGCAAAGTCTTTTCTCAGCGTCACGGGCAGGTAGATCTTTATGCCCGCTCTGTTCATATCGGTCGACATAGGGGGCCGCGTGCCGGATACGTCTTTTCTGACCAGACGAGCCGCATAGGTTGGGATACCTGCTTGCCTCATCGATAGTTCGGCAAACAGGACCAGTTCCCATAGTCAGGATAGAAGATCCGGAATAGGTCTATTTACTTTGGATTAAATAAGAAAATCACGCCAAAAGCAGACAGTGACTTACCAGCAGAAATTTTGGCGCCTGTTTCTTCTTGATGGCCAGCTTCTCCGACCAAATTGACAGCTACAGAGTTATCGCCTCCCTCGGGTCTTTTGCCAGCAGCTTTGCGTTTCCTGTATCATTGAAAACGTGACTTAACTTCGGTTTTCTGGAAAGGTTTCTTACTGATTCCAGCGTCCTGGTATAGCACGGACTCCCCTACGTACCTGTACCAGTGTCGCACGCCCGCCGCGCCAGCGCAGATCGCCACCACCCCGCCGACGGTCTTGGCGCCCAGCTTCAGTATCCGGAGCCACTCGTCCGACAGGATGGAGGTCTGGTTGTGCGCCTGCACGGCGAATGTGTGCTCGTGGATTTCAGCGGGGGTGAAGTCACAGAGGATCTCGTCCTCCGCGTCTTGACAGTCCTCCTCGTCGTCACACCTGCAATCAGGGTAAGCGGGTGAGAAAAGTATCACTGCTACTGCTGTGAAATTAAATGAAAAATCGACACCTCTTAAGAACCGCGCGCGCTAAATCGACACTCACACGTCAGGAATAGGAATGATCTTTATTTAAAAATCCCAGATATTACTGCACCCAACGTACCTAACGTACCTAACGAAGTTTTAAGAGGACTCCTTTAGGTACACACTATGCAGGCTGCCACCTCTTTTTTCACTGTTCGCTGCATTTACTGTTCTTGGAATTTCTGTAATCTTACCATTCTTTTTGATAGTGATTTCAAAACTATGGTTATTACAAATTATCAGTGGCTAGTCTGGTAATTTTTGACGAGGTGACCTCAATTACCACCATTTTTCACGATACATAGAAAAAACTAGCATTGAAAAATACTGATAGCACGATGGTTTTGACCATCCTTCAGAATACAGCTTAGATTCTTCTCTTGTGTGGACGGAATGGAGGTTGGTACGGGCTGGTCTGGACGAAGAATCCCCCACCATGCCCCTCTTCCTGACCCTGCCAACTTGTTGCATCCCTTTTCCAGCCCCTCCTGACTTGTTGCACTCGTAGTTGCCATACATATAGTAATGACTATAGCCGCAGCTGCACGAGGAGCCCTTGCGACAGCCGAGAGTAACGCCAAGCTCGTTATTCATCACTTCGATCTCGTAACAAAGAGAGCCAACCCTGTTCCCAAGCCTGACAAGCTTTGTTTCTGCACAGCAGTCGTTCTCCCCTAAAATTACTCACTTGATCGCCAGGAAGCGGCCGTCCCGGAGCTCGCAGTCCACAATATCCTGGGCTGGCACGGGGAGGAGCAAAGCCAGGAACGGGAGCAGGACGACGAGGCTGGTCCACCGAGGCATGGTGCCGAGGCACTGGCGTTGATCTCACGGCCCACCGGCTCCACTGGCAAGTATTGATTTCTGGCCGCCCGGGCGCGCGCACCCACCACCCGTCACCACCCCTCGCCTCGCCACCCCTCGCCACCCACCACCAACTCCTCTCCCCACCCCCCACCTCCACCCCCCGGGCCCACGCGAGGGACGCTCTCTGGTGGAAGCACTACCAACGTGGCGGCTAATAAGCGCTGACAACTATGCGATGTCTCGAAAACTGATTAATTTTGTTCTGATTTCGTCTCTGGAAATTTGTGTGTGTTACTTAGTACTTAGTGAGTGGATAGACAACACACTATAGCACCGGGCTGCGCACTTCATTTTACGTTGCCGAGCATAATTTTGTGCCCAGCTGACTAGTGAGGCGTAATTCAAATAATCGCAACTGCAGAGTAGCGAAAACTATGAAAATTTCGTAGGCACAGTCTGCGTACTACGCAACAAGCATGACTTCAAATGCAAAATTGTTGGCTGGTAGGCAGTGTTTGTTTTTCCTGATCGGCCTTCCTTAATTGTCTTTCCAGACAAGCCTTTGCTGCTGGGGTGGATCGATCGAAATATGATTGGCTTAAACCTATCTCGGTGAACTCAACCGCCCTCACAAAAATTACAAATTTTGCGTTTGACTTATCATACGTCATAGAAGTCGTTGGGCAACTGTAATATAGTTGATATAACTGAATTTTACATTCGATGTACAGCTTTTTCGTCTTTGCGTTCGCTCCGTCTCTGAATTATGTCCTGAACGAAGCCCGGAGGATAGGCAACCCACTGTGGAGTCACGCTCGAGCGGCTCCGATGCTCTGGGCGCGCAACGAGCTCACCTAATAGAGAACAGCGAATAATCGTAGGGAAGTCCCAGGTCCCATGTTCGAACAGGTTCATTTTTAGCGCTAATCTTTGAGGTTGTGGCATATGTAGAACTAAATTTCGCAGATTAAACCACAAGTGACAACTGCAAGAACCAAGCGTGTTATTTTCGTACATTCTAAATGTCTAAGAACTTTTTTTGTGTACACTTATCAACGATTTTATACATAACTTGAATAAGTATCTACTGACTGGGCCCATATGTAAATATTCCAGATTTCAGGTGGGTTCAAATCTGACAATCAGCATAGAGGGACAATTTTATGCTTTAATAATCACTTCTGTAAACATGCATAACTATGCACAAAATTGTCCATATATCATCACAATTTTCTCCAAACTTTTTGCTGAAGTACTATTTTGTGCTAAATTATTGACAAATTTGTGCGTAGTTATGGATAATTTTTGTCTCTACCCTTATGCATAAAATTTTGATTAGTTATGCATGCTTACAAGAGTGCAAACCCCAATCACAATTTTGTACATAAATAAAGGACAAAGGTAAGATAGTGCTGTGTTATGCACAAAATAGTCTATATGAATGTGCAATTTATTACAAAGTTGCCTTAATCACAATTAAATTGTTCCTGAAATTAGGGAGAAAAAAGTACATCTATAATTTAGAGTGTGCTTGCAATAACGGTGAGCGGTGCTGTGGAGAGGAGAGCGGTAAGGTGATGTTGCTCCTCCTACCGCGAGCGGTGACCACACGACAGCCCGCTACATATCGGTGCGGCCCACTCCCTGACAGAGACGGGTGCCCGCACCCGCTGCGCCGCTCCTCCCCCTCTCCCCTCCCCCGCTCCCTCGCCCCGGGGCCTGCTCCCCGCGGCGGCCGCGACGGAAATTTATTTCCCACACTAGTCACGAGATTTATGCAAAGTTTGCAGGTGGAGGAGCTGCGGAAGATGCAGTGCTGTGTCAAGCTGCGAGACGAATCTCTGTGCCGGTGAGCTGGCTAGCATGGAGCGCGGCCCCTGGCCTAACCTAACCACAAATACATTCCACAGCTTTCGGTGTAGGCGTTTGTAGAGTCAACGCCAAGCACACATCAAGTTCTTAAAAAATATCAAATTTGTTTAACAGTTACGAAACTTCACTATTTCCATGTGTATCTATGACAATTTAAGTTATTGTAAATAAAATCGTTTTTTTTTAATGTCGCATTTTTATCCCCCAAAAAAGTTATTGAACAGTTTTTTTTTTTGGTTTAATTTTTACTTTATCATAGTATGCACTTTTTCAATGAATGAGATGATGAACGGCTGAACGCAGTACAATATCAGTAATCAACACATGGCGGGTGACGTTCTCGTTAGAGGGGCGTAATGTGCCATAACTCACTGTTGTGGCATTGCGTAGTGGCGAGCAGGGGGTGTGCGGTATGGCCTGGCGGACCACTGCGGTTTGTGGAGTTCGGCGGGCCGGGCTGAACTGTTTGGTGGGGGTTTAGGGCGCCCCTTCCAAATTATCAGACGGTGGCGATTTAGTATGTTTGGTGATCGTCCGCGATTGTCGGCCGGAATTGTGCGCCTCCTCCTTCCACCCCACCCCTCGCGTGCCCCACCGACTGTGCTACAGCCACGCGCCATACCGCTTCCCTTTCCCCCACCCCCAACACGCCCGCAGCAGTGTGACGCTTCCACAGAAGCAGCAGAGGGGTGTGCGAGTGGCTAACCACGCCATACGTATTACTTGTCACGGGCCCGGCTCCTTTAAATTTGCCGCGCTATCAGTCTGCTGGTCGAGATTCACCGCCTTCTATCGCTCCGATCCCCTGCGGCACTGGCCAGGCGTGGAATGAGCGAGCCGGCATCAGGTCAGCGCGTGACGCTCGGCTCAGAAAGCTTCGGACGCGAGCTGGACGCGAGGAAGGAGTGGGAGAGGGGGTGGGGGGAAATCCGTGGTGAGGTGTGCGGTGTCGTTCGTGGTCTGACCGGACAGGGTTCGGGCAAGGCGGCGAGCTAAGTTCTGTTCGCTCCGATTCAGTAGTCTGTACTGAGGACCAACAGAGCAAACCGTGCACCCGTTGGAACCGACCACAGGCAGTGCACGTCGGAGTGGACAGCCCGAACAAACCCTTTTCCTCAAATTGACTCTCTACCACTAAGGCGTCATCGGAGCTGAATTGGAACGTAGACCAAATAGATGAGGAAATGGGCCAGAGGGGGGCGGGGGGAGGGGGGGGGGGGGGTACTTCGCATCTGCACCCCGGCTTGGGCTTGGGCAACGAGGACATCATGGCGCTCAAGCACTGACATTCACAAATTATTCAGTTCATGCATTCTTTGCTCATGATTAGAATAAGACCGCCCTATGTTTGGGTTTGTTTATCCCTTAAAACGATCAGCAAGCAGCAGCATATCCGATGGCAACGCGGTTATTATATTTGTTTCCGATAGGACGTCTCCGACTGGGCTCATCTAGCCTCACAAAGTCAGAGCGCTGCGAGCAGCCAACAAAGTTTCCACCACAACGCAATACAGGACGCGCACAGTCAACAGGACGCGAACATAAATTTCCCGAAATGTTCGGCGTTTCCGTGTAATTCTCGTGGGAACGTCGTCAAGAGGTCTGTCCAAGTAACGAACTTGGCAGTCGATACCCCACCGCAGCGTTTCAGGTCACCTGTCACAAACTCCGCCGCGAGAAAGTGTCAAGTCGGGAGGCTGCTTGTGCCAAGAAGCAGACTGGCAAAGAGCGATATTCACGTGGGAATGGATACAGTAACGTATTAACTCAGCTGTTTTTGAGGTGGGATTGTCTGCAATGTAACTACGTGATGAGTTTTGACTATCAAAGCGAGGGGTCAGAAGCTACCCAAAATTCCCATTGATCAGGCCTAGTCGATTTATAATCAAACCTGGGTTCGGTAACCGTCACTTTTTTTCTCTTCGCTTCGTTACTTACGTGCTTGTAAACACCGTCCGTATGTACACGTGATTCGACGAAAAGCCCTGTTATGTAGAAATTTTACAGTTCAATGGTCCTTGCGTTACATACGGAGAGCTCCGTCGGAGACTCGAAATGTGGATTCGTTTGAACATCTGTGACGTTTTGTTTGTGGTGATGAAGTTATCTTCGACCTGCGTGAAGAAGCTGAGGCTCGGCTGGGAGTCATTTGTGTGGGTGGGGTGGGGTTGAGGGGTTTGCGGGGGGCGGGGGGTGTCCTGCAGGACATGCAAAACGCCAACGAGCTCCTAGTAGCCATTAGTGCTATGCAGGGAGGATTCGTGGTGTGAGTTTGGCGACAGGTCCTGGGTGAGCCGTCGGTGTGGCAAGGCAGGATGGGATTGGGGCAGGGGGGAGAGGAGCCCTGCCAAGTTGTCTTCCACCAGTTAACCGCCCCGCCAGCTCCGCGGAGCCTTAGTTACGAGGCGGCAGTCACTCAACAGTATCGACGCCACGTGGCGCCACGCCACGCCACCGCTCTAATCCAGAGCAATCTCTTGATTAGTTTTACCGCCAGGGTAGGCTCCGCCCTAATCGTTTGCTCAAAGTAGAAGTCGAATTTCAAGAAGAAAATAAAATCAGGAGGGGCGTTACACATCCTGGGGGAAAACTCCTAATTTTTGACTGTTCAAAATTTAGATCATGTCTGCAACCGAAACCGGCAAAGGTGGTTCTAGATAAGGGGAGATGATATTTATGATCTGATGTGCACTAAAGAAATAAAACAAAACGAAAATAGTCAAAATTTTGGTGACGTTTATAGAGGTTAACAGTTCACGATACGTTTTGTTGCTTCAATGAAAGTATGGTCGACACAAGGCAAATTTCGTTAGTGTAGGAGGGAAATTTTGTCTTTTGCGATGAAGAATACGTTTCCTGGGTGCGTATTGCCTTCGTATTATAGTTGTCGCGATCACAAATTTATGCAACCGTGAAAATCACTTTTTTTGTCAAAGGCATGTGTAGTGTAGCACTACCCAGAACAGAGAGGGGTGTGTACTCGTGGCTTTGTGCGCCGGCCGCGCAGGCCAAAGTGTAATTTGCGCTCCACCGGAATATGAACGCGACCGCACTGCGTGTGGCGTGGCGGAGTGTGGCGGTGCTCGGTGCTGCGGTGTCGTGCTGCGGCGTGTAGAGACATCCAAGCCACGCTGGGACGATTTCTCCATTAATTTTGTACAGTGGCCCGTGAACAAGTCATGGCGCCTCGGTGGCAGAGGAGCCGGCCCAGCGACACACTCACCGCTCGCAGGATCGCAGAATCGCGGACCATAATTTTTACTCCTTCAAATTTAACCGGAGAAGAAAGCTCTGAGATATTTCGTCATGCAGGCGACGTTGGTAACATTTGCGAGACCATCTGAAATTATTGCGCAGCAAAAATGTAGGTCGTTTCTCATTTTTCGCAGTTAACTTTCGTTGATACTTATCGTTATTATTTTGGCATTTTATTGACGCAGAAAGGCCAAACGTGAAAAAATGAAAAACGTACTGGTATATCAGAAAATCGTCGTCAATTACTGCAATTACGTACAGTTCCTGCCATCTGAAAGGGCCATAGACTTGCCATCACTCCATCACTCGCTGGCTGGGCTGGCCTACCCCCCCCCCCCTCCCCCCGCCCTTTCCGCAGTGCACCTCGGAGTCGTGGCGAGGGGCACTGTTCCCTGGCAACGACACTTTGAGACTTTCCGTATTAGCAGTGCGATAAATTAGCAGGCGCTCCAATTCTCCCTCCGCAGAGAGGAGAAGCCTAACTGCCCCTCCTGGCCGCGTCACCCAGACCAACAGCAGTCCATCAGGCCGAGCTGAGTGTGAGAAGGGGCAATCCCAGGCGTGGTAGGTGTGGGGTGGGGGAAGAGGGGGCGTGGGTAGGGGAGGAGCGGGGTGAAGCAGTCATTCGCACCCCGGATGCCAAATCCAATCCAAAGATTGTGACTCGAATACTTTGCTGCAAAGTTACTATAGGAAAGCAATCGCGAACGCCAGAATCCAGGCTTGTTCTATACAGCGTAACGCATCTCTGTGGTTTGCAGATCAGCCGACAGCAATTGCGGACCACTGAAAATATCGACAACTACGCGACAAGATATTTCATCGATTTAGGCCTAGCGAATCCAAGGCATCTCATATTTTGTACTGCAAATCAAGGCGTAGTGAGGCGGGACGGGACCTGGTGGCTGGTGGCCGTACGGCTGTGGCAGTTCGGTATTAGCGGTCGGGAGAGACGGCAGCGATAGGGAAGCCGTAGCAACTACCTTGCCAAGTCCCTGCTCGCGCAGCCTCCTGTACCTGCATCCCTGGTGTCTCTGGGAACTCAGCTGATAACGCCAAGCCTACTGCCAGGTCTGCTGTCTAAACAAGGGGCTCAGCAGAGCCCGCGAAGCTCCAACACCAGCAGCCAATTCGCGGAATTGGTGGAGAATTTGAATCCCAACGCGTGTCGATTTCTGAGAACAGTCGCCATAATCGCGTTGCGTACCTTGTTATGGTCGATACTGTCATGATGGATATTGTTAAGAGCTACTCTGATCATCCAGGTCTGTATGGATTGTCCAAAGTCCAGACGCACACACTCCTGCCGTGTGTACCGATTTGAGGGCAGGAAGCTTTCGCTGGCCGGGAGCTGGCCGGGGCTTCAGCTGGCCGTAGAGAGAGGGTTGTCCCTCCTGCAACTGTTGGATTAGGTGGGTGGCACTGGGTCGGTTCCGGCCCGCTGGTGACACAGAGGGAGTCAGGGGTGCATGACGCATCCCATCTACCCCCTCCCCTCCCCTCTCTCACTCTGCTCACCACCTCCCCTCCCGCCAGCATCCCCCACCTCAACTCCTGGTGTGGCCGGGGCGGGCCGACGCTGCTTTGCCCTAATCTGCTGCTCAAGTTTTCAACTACTACAACCATCGTGGATTACGAGCGATGCGGGAGGGGTAGGGTGGGGTATGGGTCGCCCCCGCCGCCCCCGCGGACTGACGGCGTACTACCAACCAGCTGGGCGGCACCGGAGCGGTGAATCACCGGAACCTAAACGGCAGGAGAGAGAGAGAGAGAGAAATTGAAAGTTTTCTACTGCTCACTCTCTTTACAGCGGAGTGGGATGCAGCAGTTAGCTGTGAAGCCCTACTCCTCCTACCCCTGGATCTGCCTTAGTGGCGGGGCGGGGTGGGGTGGGGTGGGGCGGGGTGGGGC
Organism: Aptinothrips rufus; assembly: GCA_902196195.1. Classification (NCBI taxonomy): domain Eukaryota; kingdom Metazoa; phylum Arthropoda; class Insecta; order Thysanoptera; family Thripidae; genus Aptinothrips; species Aptinothrips rufus. Next base: position 3,665 of record CABIKL010001182.1, on the reverse strand, counting down.
GGAGCGTGTGCTCCCATCCGTGTCTTGCGGAGGATCAGTTCGGCAGCAGGCTGGCTGCCCAGCCGGTAGGAGATATAGCCTGCAGCTCTGCAATGTAGCTGGGTGCTCTGCTTCGTGAACACACACACCCCTCTCCTGTGGCTCTGCACCGGGCAGGCGGCCGGACAGACGCACGGTGAGGACAATCATTCGCCGGACAAAGGAACGCCGAGAACCGCAACCATCAAAACAATGCTGCAGCCATCAGCAGCGCTGCGCTGTTCTGGTCTGGCGCTGCAGAGCGGCCGGGACGAACAAACAGCTCCCTGTGGTCCGCTGAAGCTGCATGTTTTGACCTGGTGTTGCGATTTCCGATTCCTTTCGATTCGATTCGGTCCCGCGAGAACGGCGTCATCCTCTATCGGCTCACATTTTTTTTGTCTCACTACTAAATGTTTCGAATAAGTTTGTACACCATTATTTCCTTTCTAACGAATTTGTGAGTTTGACAAACAAATCCCAGCCGTCATAACGTACCAAGAAAATTTGTTCGTATTATGAACGAAATCGTTAGTATTACTAACAACTTTCTCCTTAATATAATATTAACTATTTTTGTTACTACGTTATGAAGGTTGAAAGTCGTTTGTAGTGCATGAACGATTTGTAAGTGAGGAAGTTAGAAAGTAAGTTTCAGTGTCTTTGCGGAAAGCCCACGTTTTGTTCTTTGAAACAGTTTCATCGCCGCTTTATTGTTGTTATTGAAGGAGATTGAAGTAAGTTAAGTTCTTCTCCCTGATGTGGGAACTGACTTCACGCAGCGGCAATATCGTTGCTGTGACTGGTGTCGCCTCGCTGTTGTCTCCACTTGCCTGAGGGCCGCGAGCTCGACGCAGAAGCCACGAGACCAGAGTTGGTTTGATAATCGTATTAATGATTGTTTTGAGGCCGTTCGAGCAGAGAGGCTGGCAAGGGAGTCAGCCAGAAGTGGCAGCGATGGTGAGTGGGAGAGAGAGGCATGGAGAGTGAACATGTTGCGGTGGGGAGGGGAGGGGAGGAACCTACCTGGTGACCTTACTCAAGGAGCCGGGGACTCCAGGGGACTGACTTCACTTGCTGGAAGTCACTGACAAGGCCGCCCCTCAAGACAGAGCAGCTTTGGGAACACAAAACCTGGATTCAGTGGATTGGTGCTGCCGCCCCGCCCGATCCGGATCAGGGGAGGGAAAGGGCAAGGGAAGGCGAAGAAAAGAGGAGGAGGGGTGAGGAGGACGAGGGTAGGTGGGGGAGTAGAAAGGGAGGGAAGCGGGCCAGTTAGAAAGGGCTCTTATCCCCCCAGGGCTGTTCGTCCTTCTCAGAAGAGTCACCAAAGAAGTATCACGAACACAAACGATTTGCGTAAGCAGGTGGAGCCGGAGGCGCCTCTTCCCTCGGAATATTGAATTGGGATAGCCGGACAACGTGTCTTTGGTTGCTCTCTTTCGGTGCCCGAGACGCAGAGGCCTTCGGCATGACGTGACGTTTGAATTGCAGGGGCAACTGTCGAGTCGAACAGCTTTCTGGTACGACCCAAAGCGTTTTTAATTTTATTTTTAAGCAAGTCTGATGTATATGAATTTGATGGTAACATTCCAGAGTAATGTCGGTCAACATACGTGGGTATGCTGAAGTGAGCAGGCAAGTCAAAGATTTATTTGTTCAACATTCCAAATGTATATGTTGATCAACGAATCGTTGAAATGCTATCCTTTTGTTCCGCGAATGTTTAATCAACGTTCTTGGAATATGTTGACTAAGTTAATACAGTAGATCCTAGCGTAGTTCAACTTTGACGAAACATGGTTTGACTCCCAATATACGAAAAGTTGGAATTTCAACGGATTAAAAAATAAACAAAGTGGTCAACAAATTAGTAATTTTGTAATTATATGCGGTTACAGAAAAAGTTTTAAGTTTTTTTTAGAAATATCTATGACTTGAAAAATAAAAGCAGGTAAAAGAAGGACTTTGGAAGATATTGATGTAAGTTTTGTAGCGTTTTGTCGTCTGACTCCATCCGCAACGGACCTAATTAGACCTTCCACCACCTCTCTCAACCTGCTGCATGTCGGCTGGCTTGGCAGGGCATGGCCAGCCGGGCCGCAGTGTTGGCAGGTAACGGCAGGTAGTTTGGCGCATCAGGCGCACTCCACCCTAATGGCGTCTGTTGCCCGCGCTTCGTCCGCCGCGTGGCCCACGGGGCGTGGGGCGTGGGGCGTGGGGCGTGGGGCGTGGGGCGAGGGGCGTGGGGCGTGGGGTGTGGGGTGTGGGGCGTGGGGCGTGGGGCGTGGGGCGTGGGGTGCAGGCCAGGCGGGGCGAACTTAGCAGAGCTTGGCAACACAGCACTCGATCACTGATACTGGCGGTCCATGGCAACAAGCTTGATCGTCCTGCGATTCAAAACCCTGTCGTGAGGCAGAAATATGAGGATGCTGCAAAAAAACTTCTTCCTCTTAACCTTCGATTGCGGGATGAGGAGAATCCCCACGACGATTCCACACTTCACGACTGAAATGTACAAAACGATTGCATCCTTCACTCGCTCTGAATGGTCAATATTCCGTTTGATAACGAAGCCCATCGAACAGGATTATTTTATGTTCCTGAATAATGTAAAACTTTGTCCTGACAAGATGACAAAATTTTTGACGGCATTTTCATCTGAAATATGACCACCAATCTTTGTCAGTTTAATGATGCGTTCGTAATATAGTTATCATATGAAAGGGGGCATTGTCATCAAGCGGCTATGTTATTTATGACATTCTTATAAAAAAAAAAATTGGCAATGGAATTCTCAAAATGAGAACAAAAATTTTATAGTCTGTAATTAAATAATTTCAATTCAGCTAAATTTAGTGAAAGGTGAGAACATATTTGGTACTATTCACATTCACCCAAGTCTCGTTGAAACATGAGACTTGTTTTAGTCTCTTCCACTAAATTTAGTTTAATCGAAATTATTTTTTTTTTTACAGTGGTGCTCGCAGTGGTGTATGGCGCCTTACAAGCGATGGGTAGGCAATCCCGCATGACGCGGTGGTGTGGCGGGCATGTCTACCTTGAAGGCGCTCTGTCTGCTCTTTGTGAGCTGCGAATGGCGCGTCTTGGTCTCCGCTGAGGGTGCGACTCGCGCACTCCTTTTAATCTGTTTCCGAGGGACCGCAGCAGACACGGCAAGGCCCAGCAGGGCAGGGGGAGGGAGAGAGATAGCAGGGCTCTCCAGCCTGTGCGATCACCTTGCCGCAAACAACAAACAAAGGGCTGCCGTGTTTTGGACCCCGCCCGCCCCCCGCCCCGCCTGTGTAGGGCCTACAGACAGCCATCAGCGTTTATGAAGCATGACGGCTGTAAATACAGGCCAGGCCGGCCCGGCCCCAGACGGCCATTTGGTCCTGGATGAGACTGGCGGCTGAGGGATTTGGACAGGAAGGAGGCAAAGAATGGGGCGGGGACTTGGTTAGGAGGTGGGTGAGGGAGGAGGATGAGGGGTTGAGGGGTTGAAGGGTTGAGGGGGCGAGGGGGACTCTCAGGCGGTGTGCTGGTCATCGGCGCGACTTCCGCTCACCCCACGGCGAGCCTAAGGTAGTCCAAAGGTGTAGGGAGTGAGCCGCTGGACGGTGTAGGCAGTTGACGCAGTAAAAAGG
>CABIKL010001181.1:0-16546 GCA_902196195.1 Aptinothrips rufus | reverse complement strand
CTCTCTCTCTCTCTCTCTCTCTCTCTCTCTCTCTCTCTCTCTCTCTCTCTCCCCCTCTCCCTCTCCCTCTCCCTCTCTCTCTCTCTGACACGCGGGCTGAGCGTGACGTCACGTGACCTGTGAGATGCGTGACTTAAAGCGGTCAACCGCTTTCACCGCGCTTCTCAGGGCAGAAGCGACCTGCCCCTCCTCCCCTCCCCCCTCCTCCTTAACAGCCCCACCAGCACCCCCACCCTGCGCTCCCGCAGCAGCGACGGCAAGTGTTGAAAACTTGCACTCTTTATCTCGTCCAATCAAGGATCCAAAGATCATTTATTTTTCCTTTCATTAAGTAGAACAAAGACCTCGATTGAACTTAATCGGAAGGCGAATAGGAAACCGCCTTAGCATCGCATTCGAAAATACGTGACAGTTCAGTTTTGTTTATCTCTCCTTTTTCGCCGTATCATTCATGAGCTTCCCACGTGATATTTTTCATCAGCCTTTGATGGTTCGTTGGAAATGATAAAGAAGGCACCGCCGCCTGTCATCTCATCTCCATACATTAAACATTATTCGGTTCCGGAAGCAGGCGGAGGAATATGGCACGGTGTCTGCGTAGAACAATCTTGAATCCACACTCCTCGAGGAAGCTCTCTCCGAACCGTGTTTATTCAGTGAAGATAAAGAAGAAGGAAAAATTAAAATTAAAGATGAGGTAAAAATATCGACCTTCCTTCGCGCTCCAGTAGTCTCCTTTTGTGACTCGCTGTGAAGCTCTCCCACACAGGAGACAATGAAATGAACCGGACTTTCCTCGAGATAGTATCAGGAAACTTTGAACGAGAGAAAATGATTTGCTTCAAAAATGAACGCCTCATACGGGAACACTGCACTGTAAAAGAGGGTCTCCAGGTATACTTTTCTAATTATCTTCCTGACTCCGGTATTGGGACATAATTATTCTGCTTGAAAATACACTTTTGAAAGTAGAGCTCACACCTTATTAAGAGGCGAATGCACGTCGTTGTATTTTCCAGACACTCCGGTCCGCGGGAGGACGTGAGTCGTACCTGCACCGCTAGGCGGGTCTCCGCGGCAGAACACGGAGTAAGAAGGGAAGCCCTCCTGCTGCCAGTGCCAGTGCCAGTCGGTTGCTAATTTGAAGACGGAAGACTTCAGGCAAAGTCGCCCTAATTGAAATTACCCTTGCGCGTTCGCGTTCGCCTCGTCGACGCCCTCCCTCCTCGCCCTCCCTTCCCCTCCCCTCCCTCTCACTCCCACGCGACGATGCCCACCGCCGCCTTCCGTCTCACTCTACACGCACTTCCCTCGCAACGCGGTTTTGAAAGAGTGGGGCGGCCTTTGAAGGCTTTGAATCTAAATTAGAGGGGGCGCTGATGGTGTCGTGGGAAACCGTTCGTGCAAGGACAGAGGGGCGCAGACTGACGCGTAACGCCGGTATTTATACTTGACTTTAGTCACGTTTCAGTAACTTTCGCACGAAAGCAAACGACGTCGTTCACGACTACTTCGCATCCTCAAATTCATGCCATCCATTCCCAAAACATTCACATCTTAGGTTGTGCCCAGCCGGAAGTTATCTGATCGACGTTGTTTCGATGTCGACTCTCTTACCAATATTTTGTCAAAGGGAAAATTTCGATATGGAATTCTTGTCGTCACAATTTCGTTTGTCGATTTTGGAAACAGACATCGTTCCGATACGTTTTATCTGCAAAATGTTCGAATTCGAATCGTTGCCTTCTTGACAGATCATTACAACTCAACATAAACCGGGGTAATTACGTGCCGCACTATCATCATTCAAAGCAAAAGACACGCTTTTAAAAAGTTGTGAAATCGTCGATATTGCACTGCATGTTCCCGTTACAGCTCGGTGGGCGCCTTCACCCCGTCCCTAACCAGACGCCCCTCCGTCCCTTCCCCTCGACGGAAGCAATAATGTTGGCTGGTGAGCGCGGGGCGCCGAAAGCACGTGCAGGGGGGGGGGGGGGGGGGGGGGGGGGGGGGGGGGGGGGGGGGGGGGGGGGGCGGGGCGAGCTGGATAGATGGACCACCGACCACCCGGAAGACCACCCCTTTCCGGAAGATTAATATTTGCAGGCTACAAACGGCGCCGCGGGATTAAGGTGCATGTCAATATTAATATTTTAGCAACTCGGGAAAAATCACACAACCTATCGGTCGGAATGCTGAGCCCCCGGGGGGCGGCGACTTATGAAGCGGCGTCTCTTTGCACTCAGAAGTATTTAGAGATCACTGCATCTCCCCACCTCTCTAAAGTAGCTTGCGACACTCCAGCCTTGCGTCACGAGAAGCTCCCGCCTTGGTCTGATGCTTCTACATCTGTTACCACGCCAGACCGTGTGCTAATTAACAAAATCAGCAGTCAAACCTTCCGTCCCACCCAGTCACTGGTGATGGAGCTCTTTTCGCATTATTTAGTCACCAAAGACTCTCTACTAAGCTGAAAAGGAAAGGGCCATGAATAAATATCGCCTCGCTCGGCTTGGTTTCACTCAACTCGGGCCTCTCCAAACTGTATTCAAATGCGCACGCGAGGCGATTTAATCTGTAATGGTCTGGACAATCGAGCCGAGAGTCCAATATCCGTATCCCGGGGCTGGATCTGCTGATGCTGCAGTTATGGCCGGCAGGCCAGTCTGAGCGGTGGGGGAGGGGGGGGGGGCTCCTTGGGCTGGTGCCGTACGGGTTGTTGAAGGGCCGGGCCGGGGCAGGGCAGGGCAGGGTGCAGGCAGCGGCCAATGATTCCGATGGCAGTTTTTCTTGTTCTTTCAGCATCCGGCTTGTGCGGACTTTTCCCCCATTTGGTTTATGACTGCTAACTGCCTGCTACGCGGACTGCGGTCCCCGCGCGGTTACTCGCTGTGAGGAGCGGACACTGTTACGAGTATCATTGGCATTATAATAGTTTTCTAATACTTTTTATTAACGGTACTTATAATTTCAAAATTATGTTTACTGCAATAATGCTGTGTTCTGCCATGTCGCTGTCCGGAGTTGGATTCGCCAAGTAAGGGTGTGTGTCGGTGTTTGTGCTCTAGGTGTGACCGTGCGGGTTTCTGCGGTTCATAAAGTATAAGGCGCGTAATGCTGATTAAACGTTATATTTTTGCTTCGCTCCGAAAATTTAGCTGGTGGTTCTGAAAAAAAAAAAGCAATTCTGTACGGTAACGTATGCAAGGCTCCGCGCGCCCAGGTAATGCAAGTTGCCTACGTTTCAGCGGGCGAGTAAACACAGATATCGCCCGATCCGCAATTGGTTCCTGAGAGTGGGGATGAGACCGCCCCGCCCCGCCCCGCGCCGCCGCCGGACGGGGAGCCAAGGCAGGAAGCTCCGTTGTGCCCTCAGGCCCGGCTCGCCCTCTACTCGCATCCCCTATCCCCTCCAGACCTCTTCCATCCCCCTCAGCACCTTTTGTGTTCCATTACGGCGCTATGTTTGGACAGCCGAGCACCGACCATCCGGTCCCGTCGCGTCGCCCCGCCCCGCCCCGCCCCGCCCCGCCCCGCCCCGCCCAGCTACTGGAGGGTACTCTGCTGACGGACTGCTGCATGGCATTGGCAGGCTGCGGACCTTGCCGCCCGGACCGGACTTCACGGAAGCAGCAGCTCAATTCTGATGGCGACTCTCCACCAAGATAGAATCCGGAAGACTGTTGTTTCTCACGTACCCTTCAGCCGAGCCTCCAACACGCGTAACGCTGCCTGCGGCCATGGACCGCGATTGCAAAAGGAGCCTTCGCTCGGGATGACAGTCAGGGTTGTTACACGATCACGGTTCTCAAAATCCGTCAAAATCCCTGACGTTTAACGGACAAATCTCGATTCGAGCACTCTAACCACTCTGCCACAGAGATCTGTACATAAGTGGGGGCATTGGGTTCTGCAGGTGAGATCTTTTCCTGACTTTTTTTTTTTTTAGTTCCAGACCATCTCAATTTCTCTGACGTCTCCTTGATTTCCTGACTTTCCTGACATGTGTGCAGCCCTGATACCACACACATGCGGATCAGATGTCGCTTCCAAAGCTAGACATGTATAAGAAAGTTGCAACACTGGACTTCGCTCTCTTATTATTTCTAAGGATAGTCTGTCGTACCAAGCAACGAAAATGATAGCGATTTCCACATGACCTGCGGCCCTACCTCTCCTCCCCTCCCTCCATCCCCTCCCTCCCCGCGCTCTGCCGCGCCTGCCAGTCATCCATCAAACGACGTGTCTCATGTCCCTACCGCCAGCCGGCGAGGTAATCCAAGCTTGGAGGTTACTTGCAGATGAGATTAGAGTGAGGCTCACATCCCCCTGCCGGGCGTGGATGCAGGCGAGGCGGGGATTTGAACGGGGGATGGAATGGGGGGGATTTGTTGGCACAGAATGCCAGGTGGTATGTCAGGGCTGGAGGGTCCATACACGTCTAGCCCGCCTCCTCTCCTCCCCCATGCCTGACGATCATACGTGTGCGATTGGAGAGGAGAGAGATAATGGCGAATCAGAGGTTCTTCATCAGATAGGCAGACAGTGCCGCCGCAGTTCAAAGCTCTTCCTCGTTACACCACGGTTGCCTCGAAAGGACTCGTTTTGATGGTATACTTTTAGCAATTGATGGTTTGGTTTGGTTTGTAAGGTTAGGTTAGGTTACGTCACGTAAAACCGAGTTCAAAACCAATTTTTGAAGAAAATTTGAAATTTTTAGATTTGCCTAAAAGTGGGGCAGTTCATGTGAGCGCCCAATTGGGCGGCGAGTGTGAGGGAGGCGGGCAGGCTATTTTAACTTGGAGAGATTTCGCGGCGCTGACCAGCAGCCTCCCTGTATGTTTGATGTGATTCGCTCGCACTGTACTTCACTGCAGAGCTGGGCTCCTGTTCCCGAGCCAGGGGCGGTCCAGGCGCAGGGGTTGGAGCAGAGGGGGCGGAGCCGCTCTTTGTCGGGTTGTCGTTTTAATAGCTTTCTATTCCAGGAAGGGCAAGGAGTCAGCAGAGCGGGGGGCGGGCGGGCTCGTCCTGACTCCGACAATGAATTACGTTTGAACGCACGGAGCGCGGGATGCGGGGGATGCCAACTGAAAGCAAGGAGGAGGGCGGGGTGGCAGTATACTGTTGTGACAGGACAGAGTCGTCGTATGACGATGACGTCATAAACAGCCTTTACTTCCTGCCGAGTTGATGAACAAGGATCATGGGATCGGCGCCCGGCTTCCGTTGTTTACCAGCATAGCACGAGTCACGACGCAGTCCGTGGCGGGGATGGAGAGCAGGGCGAGGGTGCAGATGCAGATGACAGGAGCAGGCGCTCGAGCAGGTGTAACAGCGCGATGCAGAGTGGGTGCAGTTATCTCCGCCGGGCGGCGGTCCGCAGGACGAAGAATCCTCTCATGACTCATGCGAGTGTTGACTTGTTCATTCTTCGCCCACATACACATTACTTATGGGCCAGTCCTACGCACTGAGCAGCCCGCAGGACCAGTTCCGCCGCACATGCATTATACTTCAGCCCAGCCCATGCTTGTGTCAGTATGTCTCTCGAACGGATAACTGGAGCCAACTTCGGCTCCGAGTAAATGGGCTGTAACCTTAACCCCCCACCCAGCTCCTCCCCACGCCTCCCGCCCCTCCCCTCCTCTGCCCTGCGCGTCCCTCGCGGCCCCTCGATCGTCTCTCCGTCATGTATCTTTCTCCCCCTTCAGCCCCATCTTTCTTTCGTTTACGGCTTGCGTTGCACTTTCACCACAGCAAATCCTTCCGGCTCCTGTATTATTATTATTTCCCTACTTTTAAAGTTGCGATCTTGTTTGTCGCTTGTTCTTCCTAGATAAGTTTGCCTCGTCCGTTGTAAACATTCCGCATGCCACGTAAAGTGTACCCACTTTGTCAGTCTTCCTATTCCACTAGACATAATAAGAAACTGTTTACCATCCAAGTAAAAGAGATTCATCAATGACTCCAAAGTTCATATAAAAATGATATCAGAATAGTGCCATTAAGTGACGTCAGGCGACGCCAACAGGACGAGTTCCTGTTGCTAGGGCACGATTGTTTTCTGTCCCGAAGTAATATTGAAATGATAAGTGGACCGTTATTGGAAGCACGACCAGCAGGGCTTTATATCCACTGGTGTCTGTAACGGTGACCGGTGAAATAAGCGGGGAGCACGGGGTAAGACTGAGGATACTCCGAGCCACCAGAGTTGTTATTTAAATCTGAAAGAGATGGCGCCACTAGCTGGATGTCTCTGCGTGTGCAACACGAATCGACTTCACTTGGTCTAACGAATATTATTTGCGCACGTAGACATGCAGCCACGTGCTGACTTAAATCTCACTCCTTTCGCGATACAAGCGGTACTTTGAATGAAGCTGATTCAATTATTCACGGGTTTCCGTCTGGTTTGATCTTGAGCGCTCTGACACTGTAGAGGTCGATTTGTGTCGCACTACCAGCTTGCCGCCAATACAGAAGCATAATTTCGGCTGTGTCACTAGATTACACAGCACATCAAATAGTGCAATTCAAAATTTAATCACGTTTGCATTAATTTTTTAATTTTAAAACTCAGTTTCAAAAATCATAAATTTTTTCATTAATGTGCGCCAGTGGCACTTTGTTTATTTGGTTTCGCGGAATCTTGTGCCAGCCTGATCTACGCTACTTTGTTTTCTATTCTAGCAGACGAGCAGACTTTGTTGTTGTTCTGTGTGTCTCCCCTAATCTCTATCTTATCTGCATTTTACGAAAAGAACTTGCAAATCAACGTCTTTAAGACCGCGGGATGTGATTTTCTAATATTTTCCCATTTCAACATACTTTTTCAATCACTATTTGCTTTTTCCAATGTGCAAGTCAATGTAACAAGCTATTAATGACGATGTGGCGGTGACACTAACCTGGTTATGAAGTAAACTCTGATTATGGACTAACTGAATGCAGTTATGCCCTTAACATATCGAGAGGCAGTGCAAATAGCTCTGCTTTTAGCGTGCGTTCCTTTGCAATATATGTTATCGATTAACATGGAAATAGAACAGACGTCGCCAATCACCAGAAAAATTGCTGCAGATTTTCAATATTTTAAGGAAAATTGGTTGTCAACTGAAGCCTGGGCTAAATCTGCCTTTGAATCAGTACAGTTTCTTATTAGAGGTAAGTAAACTTGGTGGTTTCATTCTAAATTCTACTATACTGCTTTTGCTTTGTGCTGCTTTTATCCAAGTATTCTAAAATTATTTTAGGCGTTTTACCAGATCCAACTCCTAACATGTTCTATGGAACTGTGGGTGAAAATGAATCTCCTGCATATGAAGTTCTACGGTATAGACAGGAGCGTGGATTATTTACTTCTTCACTGAGTGTGAGATGGAAAAGACCTCCTCATGTTCAGTTCCGTATTGGCCAAGTTGTGAAGCATCGCTCAGAAGGGTATACAGGCGTAATTATTGGCTGGGATGTGAAAGCTCGGGTAAGTATTTTTTGTTTCTCTTTAGTGGTTAATTTCTATTTTTTCTCTCTCAAATATCTTGATATTCTTGATTTTCTTATGAAAGGCTTCAGAGACCTGGCTCTTTCGAGAATATGGAGATCTTCAGGTTTGTCGAATTCCAGTTTTTGAATTATATTTTCATAACAAATAGATTCTTAGCCTAAGCTTTTCTATTTTAGGCACTACGCAACTGGCCTCACTACGCTGTGTTAGTCGATGAACGTGACCCAATAACAACAGCAACTATGTCACCTGAAGCAACATATGTTGTCCAACAAGAATTAGAGCTCATGCCAAACACAGAGGTATGTGCTTTGGAAACAATGCTGCTCTTAATGTACTGCTTACCTCGTACTAAAATGAATTTTATATTATTCTAGGTTCAGCATCCAATGTTGGAGAACTTTTTTGTTGCTTATGATGGTGGTCAATATATTGCACAGACATGGCTCAAAAATTTATATCCCAAAGATTGAATTGAGGAATGTACCTTGCTGAAGCAAATTGTGATAAACTCTTAAATGATATGTTATACATTTCAAGACTGTCTCAATAACTGTGAATAAGATCCCATTCACAAATCTTGTCAACTGTGAATTACACAGTAATACTTTGGAGTGTTTTGTTATTCTGTAGCTCTCAACACTATAAGGTAGTTTGGTTTAAGAACAGAAATCTATACCTTTGTTTTTCTGTTTTGCTTTATGGTCTTTGCCCTTTCATCTGCAAAAGAATTGTATTAATTCAGTCTCCTCTTGTTTTGTCCTTTTCACTCTGCTGTATTTACAAGATTTTGAATACTTTTTTATGTCGTTTGAGTGCCTGTCATGTGTGAAAGACCTCAGAAAGAAATTTAGTGCTTGAGGATCTCTCTTCACAATTGTGTTTTTTGTTGTAATTTTTTCCTTGATTGGAGTTTGTTGTGATAATACACCTATCAAATAGTAATCTTGATTTCTGATGCTTGTATATTATTTACCCCTTTACAAATTTTTCAGTTGGTTTTGGTTGCTTAGAACGAGGGACTGGAGGGCATTGAACGAAGTCTGAACTTTCAATACCGAGATCATATGTGGTTTTTAATCATACCAGGACTTGCCGAACAAAACATTCAAGCACATCCCAACAAATTACAATATTTACAGTATCGTTTACAGAGAATATTCTAAGAACATCACATCAATGTAATATTTGCAAAGTTTGCAGTAAGATTGAAGCACAGAACAGACTAGAACGACCTTCAACATATGGCACAACTTAAATTGCAAATAAGTGAACACAAAAATTACAGACAAAATACAATTAATTAAAGGGTTTAAACGAGAAGTGCGGAAAGTCAAATTTGCAATGTCTTCTTTTTCCACCAACAGTCAAAAAATTCATAGGAATGACAGTTTGAAAGCGAGTTACCATTCACACAGTAAATTATTACACCGTGAATTTAACATATGCAAAGGATTTCAAGTTCTGTTGTACAATTATAACATTATTTTATCCACATGTTCCCACAAAAACCAATACAACAAATACAAATGTATTTAAAAGTATGGAAAAAGAAAACAATTTTTGTAGCAGGAAAAGAGGAGAAAGACAATAAAAATATTTTCATTTTCATAATATTGAGAGCTCAGTCAGGCATAGAAAGAAATGTAGATTCAAATGTAGAATGTATTGAGTCCGAAATATGGATATTATGACCCCTTCAAGAGTTTAGACCAATAGCTACAAAGAAAATGGATAATAGCTGTATTCTGTAAGCATTGTTTTTAATAAACAGTTAAACCTTGCAACACGGCCAAAATTAACAGATTTTTTTTTATTCAAAAATTAATGTTTGACAATGTCAAGGGATCAAAGTAAGGAGGACATTATGGCTCAAACAAAAAAATTGAGATTTAGAAGAAACAGATTTTACAGCATAAGTGTCAAAATAACGTATTTGAAAGAATATAATGTCTAAAATGTATATGATATAAACCCATTAATTAAAAAGAAAAATTTCAAGCTCAGCGGAGTTGAAGGAAGACTTCAATCAAAGAAGGAAAAAATTGCATGAGCCAATTTCAACAGTTTTGCAACTGATGTCAAACACACAACAAACTTCAACAAACTTACAGAAGTGTTGCAGAACTTAATGACCACACATACAAAACTTTAAAAACTGTCTACATGTCATTGTGTATTAGGACTGATACCTCCGCAGATAATAAGTTGGTGAAATCCTGAATTATTAGTAGTCCACCGCAGATAATAAGTTGGTGAAATCCTGAATTATTAGTTGTCCAGAGATGCAACTTGAGTGCATGTTAGTTCCCGACCTTTTCCATCAGCATGGACGCACTTCAGATTAAGCCTACTTGGTAGTCCAGATGGTTCTGGTGGTCCACGACCGCCAATTCTAGAAACAACATTTGCTGTGACTGTTGCTGTAGGCTTCACAGCAGGAGGTGGTCCCCTTCGTCGAGCGCTATCCAATGGCATAGACCCAGACAGAGGAGTAGATCGAACATGTCCAAGATTTTGTGGCTGGGTTATACAATTTCCCAAGAGCATGGCCAATATAATGGCCAGAAGGATGGGAATCGCGACGTACAGCGCTCGCTTGAGCACCGACGCCGGTGCCTGATGCTAGGAGTTTTCTCTGTCTTTCACAATACGCTCTGCCTTGTAAACACGATGACTTATAAGCAAATCTCGGAGCAGTTTGTACAGGGAATAGTAGTTGAAGAAGAGCACTGAAGCCACGCTAACAGCTTGATACCATTCTTGAGATGTTGCCAATTGTACCAACTGAACTAATATCATCAGCAGGTGCAATGTGAGCACAACTAAATAAATACGGGTAGGATTTTGAAACAAGTCCTGAAATGGAAAAAAAGCAGGGAGGCGCCTCAATAAATGCAACTGAAGTGACATCAGTAAGGAGAAGAAACAGATATTAGAAATCCACTTACATAAAAGCGATTGTGAACCTGGTTACCAGGTTCTGCAGCATTTGTTGTATTGACAGCTTGATACAGCTTATCATAATGTTTTACAACTGATTCACAGGGCCATAGTTTGTTCCCCAGCCAGCTGCAAAATTTGGATACGAAATTATTAGTATTTCATCAACATTTTCAATTTACTTTTTTAGGAGAGCTATTTTAATGGCAACTACTTACTGTGCATTTGAATGGGGCATAATCAATCTGTGCCACCTTCCTAGGTGAAGAGCACATCTGTGCATAACATCACAATACCTGGAAGTTAAGAAGACATTGAATACTGCAGTAAAAATGTTATTAGGATGCAGCACTTCCAGCATTGAAAGATGTGACGGTACTAAAAATAGCACAATGTCAGAAAATTTAAAGAAAAGAGCTGTACATACCTAACAGGGAAGCAATGAGTAAGAAATAACACAAAGCTGCCGAGCCATAACCATAGAATGTGTAATGTTGCCCAGTAAGTTTCATAATACATCAAGGTCTACCACATGAAAGAAGAGAAATAATTCATAAGTACTCTTTACAGATGCTTCATACTATCAGCCTAAGATTATAAATATTGAAAAAATAACCACCGTGGCAAAGCAGCATGGAACAAATCCGGCATAATATGCTGAAAAAACAGAATTAAACAGGACTTGCTTCATACGATTATTGATGTCTCTCTTAAGAAAATCTACTTCTTCTCGAATTGCTTCAGGAGAAGTTGAACAATTGTGCAGTGGACTTCCATCATAGCCTATCAAAGAAGAACAAAGAAAAGAACAACACTAAGTAAGATATCAAGAGGAAATTGAAAAGTTAAAACATCTTCAAGAAGAGACAAGTAGAGGGTACATACTCAGTTGCATTTTACATCTCTGATCTAAATCAGAAGAAGGGAAACCAGTCAAGTCAAAAAAAGGACCAACTGTCAGGCCAAATAAAATGAAATAGAGGGATAATCTGCAAAATATTTTAAAATAGTGAGCTGTCTTGAAGAAATCGTCCCTGTAAGTTCATGATACACTCAAATATTTCTTTTAAACTTACGGGTAACAAAGGTAAAATAGCTTCACAATGGGATGAGTGTTCATGATATTGTACAGACAGAAAAGGATTACTGATGCAACCCAACACAGTAATATTATCTGGATCAGTTTCTGTGCAGCTGGCCATAACAAAGAAGATATATATGCCTGACCCAGCCTTGCAACCATCGTATAAAGTAGGCGACGGATAAGAATAACTCCAATAAAAATAAGAAGATGAATGTCAATTAGTTGCGCATTCTGAAATGTAGAAGTAATCTTGTTGAAAGTAAATAACACAACAAAACAAATTTGACTATAACTGAACTTTTAAGAATGAAAATTTACCAAAGCCGAGTTGTTAAATGAGTATGGCAACCAGAAGACTGAGCGATAAATGATCAGAAATTGTAATGCACAGCATACAGCTGAAAATACAAACATTATGAGCTCAAACAGCACATCACCATCTCTCGGTATGTTTGGTATGGGGATATGCTTTGGTAGAGTAGCCTGTGGCACTGCTTGAGGATAACTGTAAATAAAATTTGATTGCATGAGGAATCCATGAATAAGAAAGCAAAAAGTCACAATAATTTCAAAACTAGCACTTACTGATGGGAGCTGTCATTTCCATTACAGTGCCTTCCATGACGTTGCACATTGTGGTTCAAATGTGCAATAATTTGCGGATCCAGGGGTACTTGTGGAGGCTGTGGAGGGTGCGCATTTAAGGGCTGTTGCATATTTCTTCACAATGCTTTTGATTCATGAAACAGCAACAGCTTTTGACACAAGTGATACATTGATGACAAATGAATTCCTTTTCTGAAAAAGAAACAGAAGTTAAAACCCTTTCGTTTTCAATAAGGAATGCAGACACATACGTTTAAAAAAAAAAAAAGATAAACAAGGAAGTTCATGTGAAATTTCGATTTAAAAACATGTTTCAGCAGCATTAGAAAACTATTTTATAAAGTGTGCACTGGACGTGCGAATACAATGGAAACTTTCCAAAAGATGATAACTATAAACGAGCCGCCTGATCGATAACACACATGATGACCAGGATTTCTACTATTGCGATAAATTCGCGAAAGCAAAGGCTATCATTCTTCGTCTGCTTTTATAACCTCACTTTCTCACAGAGCACCAACCAATACAAAGGAACATTCAACAAACAGATTCAAGCTAACTTAATATTATTCATCAAAAACTATCAGATAAAATTATTATCACTTACAAACAGAAAGCATGAAATATTGAGCCAGATCAAACGCTAGGTCAGCTGAGAAAGTTGCCGCTATATACGCTGAAATGGTATTACGGCAAACAGGACGCGTGGAATTACTTTCGCACGAAAAACATTACAGAGCAAATTAAAGTTTTTAATTGATGGATCAGCCAAAATCTGACTACTGTATCATAAAAACATTGAATCTGCAAAGTTGACTGACTAGTATAGGTCTGTTTTGAGGTTTAGAGAGACTGACAGTGAAGAACAACAGAACAAACGTCGCGTCGCGTGACGTCATGAAATGAATCAGGCTGGGAACCTTCGGCATAATTCCCACCCCGCTCATTTTCGAAACTTCTGATTTAAGCTCGGCTAGTCCACTTGAAGTGAGAGCAGTAAAGAGGAGAGTCATGTAGGAACACAGGTCGCCGCGAAATGACAGCGTCCACCCTTGTGAGAAATATGTGGTCGAAACGAGGCCTCGCGATGTTCGAATCGATGACAGTTGCACCGAAATTATATCGAATAAACGTCGTTTTGACTGCTCCGACTGCTCCCAGCTCCCTGACTGCTCGTTTCCCACTAGAAAGTTGTCCAAATTACCGCTTGTGACTGTAATTGCAACTTAATACTATTTTGAATGCCCTGAATACAAATATAGTAGAACAGTAACCAGCTAGGCGAAGGAGGCAATATAGGGTGAAAGTGCTTCTTTTCTGGGAATAATTTTGTTCGGAAATTCCCTAAATACGTCCTCCGATCTTTTTCCAAGCCCGCCAGTTCCCCGGGTGGAAAGGAAGTAAGGCTGCGAAGATTTGGGATTCCTTCAATGGTCCGGAAAGGGCGGGACTGATCACGGTAGATCGCCGCGAGCAAGGAGTCCCTGTAGGAAGTAAGTTAAAGGTGCTGTGGTGAAGCACACGGCCTTAAAATCTTGAACGTTTTCCTGTTCATCTGTTCTTTCGATCCGTAAGGATGCGTTCTTGTGAGAAAGATTTTGAAACGAAAAGACTGTTAGAGCAGTCTCGCGCCTTCATGGGGAAACGGGTGTACGTAACTTAGAACTTCCCACCCCGCCCCGCCTGCATGGCCGGCCAGCCGCACTATAAGTTCTTATTTGAGATTGCGAGAGCAGCGAACTTCACCGACCTGACGCCCGTCGCGAGGGGAGGGTTGGGAGAGAGCGGGGAGGAGGGGAGGAGTGAAGAGTGAGGGCGGCCAAGTTGGGGCGTTAGGCTGCGTTCAATGGAGCAGGACCAATTATCACTGCTTGGGGGCCTGGCGATAGCGCCAGGCTTCACTACAGCGACCCCCAAAACTACGGGGCTGGCCGCTCAATTCCCACTCTTGAAAGGCAGGGAATCAGTGATGGCGCCAACTGTGTGGAAGTGCACATGAGGCGCTATCTCGGCATGCATCGGCACCGGACGGCAAATGTCAGAACTTTTATTTAAGGGAGACAATACTTGAGGAGATTCGTCGTCGTGGTTTGTTGACCTACATTAACTTTGCGGTTCACAGTGGTCAGAATATTAGTCGCATCTTTACTGAGAGCTCCCTCACCAGCCGGCCAACGGCAGCGCTCTATTCAGGAGATCAGGAGGAAGGAACCAGGAACCAGTCACCCCCTAGGACTGACTAGGAAGCACCCACCCCATCTCGATGCACGCCCCGCCCGTCTGGACTTGCTTGGAACCTCGACCACGGGCTCCACGGGCCGGTCTTCCCCTTTCCGACCCATATATGTCGGTGATGTGGGATATCTTTTTTATTGTAACCGACCTTTTGCCTCTGTCAGTGAAAAAAAAAATGGCCGGAATCGGGATCCGGGAAGAATGGACTGCAACAAAGGGATGAGGGCGGGGAGAGCGAATTCCAATTATTTCATTCGTGTTGAATTGAGTCAGCACTGGCTGCTGGATATCGGCAGAACCCGGACGGACGACGTGGACAATTCGCTTTTAGCATTCTGTCACTGCAGAGCTTTCATCGTCCATGACCTCTCATTTGCGACAGTCCCTTCGCACACACTGACTAGTGACTGCTGACTTGCGCGATTTTTAAGATACTCTCCATGATTGAACGTACTTCTTTCGTGACTTTTTCTAGCAGTGTAGGTTTTGGCTCAAAGGAAATATCTGAGTAGATTTGCCTTCAATGACGTGCTTTAAATGTGCTTGTTTCGACGGAAATGCACTCCAACCATCACAGTTAGGCTATAGCCTCCCGTCAGACTGTGTATACACAGTCTGACGGGAGGAAGGGAAGGGAAGGGAAGGGAAGGGAAGGGAAGGGAAGGGGTGCGGAGGGAGGTCCAAGCCCGAGACGCAGGCAGCAACGCGCCCTTGATAAATGATTCATGATTTCTCTGCCAGGTGCGTCGGCCCGCCGCTCGTCCCCTGTCCGTTTGACCGCCCAAGTATTTTTCGTTATCAGACAGATAGACTTAATCTAGTTCCGATCCGCGGTTTTTCTATTATTTATGGCCGGATGGATTCGCAACTTCCGTGCCGGTCTAAGATCCCGGAGGCTCAGGCCACGTGCCGAGAGGCTGAGCGGGCTGAGGAGGTTATTGAATACTGGGGCCACTAGCAGCTTTCACTGAGTTAGAAATGACGTGAACGTTGCGACGGGGTGCAGCAGACAAGACCGAAACTCCCTTTTTAAGACTTTTTTATCTTTGTCAAACCGGCATGAAACGAGATAGCAAATCGACACCGCATAGCAAGAAGATGTAAAAGTTATCTAACATATTTGTTATCATCACGCTTGTTTACTCTTTGAAATAGCCAAAATGTGGAATTAACAGAAACCAGGCTGGAAGAGTTTCTCTCTTCTTTCCTCCCCGTGGTAAAGTTTTCCTTTGAAAAAGAAAGATAGCTCTATCTCCATCCCTAGTGTAAGTGGAAGTTGCAAAGTTTTGGAGCAGATGACAGTGGGCTGAATGATAAAGGCTGATGTTCTCTTCAGAAGGAAACCAGCCAGCACAGAGACGGGAATGGGGGAATGGTTAGTTTTGTGGGTGGTAGTTAAATGAGAAGCATGATGAGCTTTGGAACGGGCTG
The DNA here is from genome assembly GCA_902196195.1 of Aptinothrips rufus. Classification (NCBI taxonomy): domain Eukaryota; kingdom Metazoa; phylum Arthropoda; class Insecta; order Thysanoptera; family Thripidae; genus Aptinothrips; species Aptinothrips rufus. The sequence continues at coordinate 743 of CABIKL010001181.1, read as the reverse complement.
TCAGGGAATATGCGGACTCTTGGACCCACATCTCGATAGCAGCTATGAGAAATCTACTCAGCGTTTCGACTGCTGTGGAAAATTCTACGTTACGTTTTGGCTAAGCGCCATTCTCTCCGAAAAAGGTCTCTGCTCTCCCAAGGTCCAGCGGATCGCTCCGCTGATGTCGCTACTCCAGTCCTTACAATCACGTCACCAATCGGCCGTGAAATGACCGTCCCAGCTCTCCTCCCTATCCATCCCTGTGTGTCCTCGCTCTCAGCACCTGATGGACTGCTGCACCTCGAGATGCAAAAGTAGACAAATAAGGGAAAGATGAAATGAAGAACGAGAAGTATACGGAAACTTCTCGCGGTGGCGGATCCACAAAGACTATTGTGTATAAACGATAAAACTGTAGCAAAATAGAAAAATAGAAAAATAACAAAGATAACGTAAAAGGTATGATCATTTTGAGGAAGGTGTCAAAACTTCTGACCCAAAATCGCGTTTTTGAGACAACTTTACACACGGAAAGTTTCTTTTAAAATACAGATGAAATTGTACAAAACAATGCATTGATAATTCGCACGAGAATACATAAATGGGCACTCGCTTGATCCAGATTCGCTGTAGGCCCCTCCCCACAAGCTGATTGGTACGTCGAGTACAGAGGCGACCACGAACTTGGCGCAACACCCCGTGAATCTCATCACACGAAACATGATGAGGGCACCAAACAACATTTTCTGAGCGGACGATAA
>CABIKL010001180.1:0-16548 GCA_902196195.1 Aptinothrips rufus | reverse complement strand
TTTTTGCGTTTTTTTGCCACCCTACTAGGTGAAAACAACCGGTATTTTATTTAAAAAACCGGTTTCTTTGCCACCCTAGTTACAAAATGCATTTCTACATAATCCTCAAAATAAGTCCCCGAACTGGTGTTACTTCACCCCTGTTTCTGGGAAGGCCCGCAAAACTGGTCTCTCTTTTACAGTGTTAGAAACGCTACTGATTTTTTTAAAAAAATTATGTAAATGAAGAAAGTTAAGTTAGGAAAGCGTTACTAACTGCGGCTAATTTTCACGTGTTCATTGCAGAACTGCCACCTCTCGACCCTTGCAACCCGAGCCCGTGCGGGCCCAACACGCACTGCCTGGTGCTGAGCGGGCGGGCGGTCTGCTCCTGCATGGACGACTACTTCGGCGACCCTCAGGTTGGCTGCCACCCCGAGTGCGTCATCAACTCGGACTGCGCGGAGAACCAGGCGTGTCAGAACCACCGCTGCGTGGACCCCTGCAAGCTGGGCAGCGTGTGCGGCGTGGGCGCGGTGTGCAAGTGCATCGACCACACGGCGACCTGCGGCTGCCCGGACGGCTACGAGGGCGACGCCTTCGTGCAGTGCTACCCAAGGCGTAAGTTGCATTGAGACTGCTCACATTTCTTCACTACAAAATTCTGGCCATGTGCTTCCCTGGTGTCGCTGAAGATCTAGCGACTGAGTATCTCGTATCTTACCAAGACACTTGATCGACTTGATATTGGTATCCAGCGAAACACTGCCCGTCCGCGTGTCATTTTAGTGTCAAAAATAACGTTCACAAATATTTCTTTACCCTTTGTTTCTGGGTTGGATAGTTTCACAATGTCTGTTTCGCTCCAGTTCATTTGTTCGTGATTTAATAGTAGTGCAATACTTCGATACCACACTACTACGACGGATTTCGTACGATGATTAAAAGTTTTATGGAAAATGTATTTCACGGATTTTTTTTATAGTGCATTTTACTAATTTTCGAAATACTCCGTATTGACCCTCCAAAAATGTTTTATGATTGTAATCACAGTTTTCCGAAGTTGTAATCTAATAGACCGATGTTGATCAATTTCATTAAATATCGTGTGTTCTGCAGCTCACGTCGGCCCGGAACAGAACATCACGCGGCCCTGCTCGCCCTCCCCGTGCGGCCCCCACGTCCAGTGCCAGGTGTACGGCCACGTGGCCATGTGTGACCCCTGCGGGGGGCCGGACGCTCACTTCCGGCCGGAGTGTCGGCCGGAGTGCCTGGCCAACTCCGACTGCCCCTTCAACCTGGCCTGCCTCGGCCAGCGCTGCCTGGACCCGTGCCCGGGCTCGTGCGGCGTGTCTGCTCTCTGTACTGTCATCCAGCACGCCCCTGTCTGCAGCTGCCCGCCGGGGCTCGCCGGCAACCCGTTCGAACACTGCAGCCCTCCCAAGACACGTAAGTTTGACGACTCCGATCTTTTGCTGTATCCTGATCAAGCTCACTGCAAAGAAGAATACCTGGTTTGGCGAGCCCTTCCCGAGAAACGAAAAAGAAGTGAGACGAGTTTATGAATTTTTGGAGCTCATTTTGAGAGCTGTACCGAAATGTTCGGGAAACTCTAAAAATACATTTTAAAAAAAAAATCCTCGAAACGAGTCCAAATTTTTTGAAACTGGTGTTACTTTGCCCCAGTTTCGCGGGGAATCTCCCCAAAGCCGGTATGATTTTTAAGAGTGTTTCGTGTGTTTGTGACTCGCAGCGGTCGAGGACGTGGAGCCGTGCGAACAACTGCACTGCGGCGCCAACGCTCGCTGCAGGGACCGCCACGGAGCCACCACCTGCGAGTGTCTGCTCGGCTTCTTCGGCAACCCGTACCTGGGCTGCCACCCGGAGTGCGTGCTCAACACGGACTGCCCCATGAACAAGGCCTGCGTCAACAACAAGTGCGAGAACCCGTGCGCCGGCGCGTGCGGCGTGACGGCCCAGTGCAGCGTCGTCAACCACGTCCCGGTGTGCTTTTGTCCGGAGGGGAGCACCGGCGACCCGTTCACCAACTGCTACCCCTTCAGGCCGACGCCGCCGCCGCCGCTCGCCAGCCAGCCCAGCAACCCGTGCGACCCCTCGCCCTGCGGCCCCAACAGCAGGTGCCTGGTGTCCAGGGCGGGCTACGCGACCTGCTCCTGCCTGCCCAGCTACCGCGGCGCGCCGCCCACCTGCCGCCCGGAGTGCGTCGTGTCCGCGGAGTGCCCGCAGACACAGGCCTGCGTCAACTGGCGCTGCTTGGACCCCTGCCCGGGGACATGCGGCCTCGGGGCGCGCTGCTCCGTCATCAACCACAACCCCATCTGCAGCTGTCCACCAGGCCAGCTGGGAGACCCGTTCGCAAGCTGCTACACTCCAATCGGTGAGTTTAATGGCTGATTCTTAAAGCGGGGCAAAGAAAGAAGAAGAAAACTAGGCCTTGATTTTAGTACGGTATTTGAACTTAGGACTCTCTCTCTGTGGCTTTGGTCCTGAGTTCAAGCACAAGTGACATCGCATTGTCTTTTTTTGTCGCTTTTCTGTTTAATAATAAACAATTCGGACCTGTTTTTAAAATTGAATGGCAGAATTATTGGGACTGATATTAATGAAAGTAGTTAGTCCGTTCACCTACCTAAGACCATAAAAAGTTCGACATTTTCTGCTTAACTGGTAAATATCATAAAGGCGTATCGTCGGGAAGGAACTTTAGAAAAGTGATTGAAGAGATGAGAGAATTTCTCTTCTAAAGGCACTGACTTGTGTTCTCAGTTGCGGAGGAGCCGAAGCAGCCTCCCAACCCGTGCGACCCGTCGCCCTGCGGCCCCAACTCGATCTGCCAGGTGAAGCAGGGCCACCCCGTGTGCTCGTGCAGGGCCAACTACATCGGCAGCCCGCCCTACTGTCGCCCGGAGTGCATCATCAGCCAGGAGTGTCCCCGGGACCGCGCGTGCGTCAACGAGAAGTGCGTGGACCCGTGCGCGGGGGCGTGCGGCTCCAACTCCAAGTGCGACGTGGTGAACCACACGCCGTTCTGCAGCTGCCTGCCGGGCTACCAGGGCGACGCCTTCATCGGCTGCTCCAAGACGCCCATCGCCTACCTGCCGCCCGCGCCCGCCCCCGCCAACCCATGTGTGCCGTCGCCGTGCGGGGAGAACACGATGTGCGACTCGAGGGACGGCACGGCGCGGTGCGCCTGCATCCCGCCGTACATGGGCAACCCCTACGCGGGGGGCTGCCGGCCCGAGTGCACCATCAACTCGGAGTGCGCCTCGCACCTGGCCTGCCTGGCGCAGCACTGCCGCGACCCCTGCCCCGGCGTGTGCGGCACCAACGCGGAGTGCAGCGTGGTGAACCACGTGCCCGTCTGCCAGTGCCTGCCCGGCTTCAGGGGCGACCCCTTCCAGGCGTGCCGCGCGGAGCCCGTGGCGGTGCTGCCGCCTCAGAACCCGTGCGAGCCCTCGCCCTGCGGACCCAACAGCGTGTGTAGGGTGACCAGTGGGCACGCGGTGTGCTCGTGCGTGCCCGGCTACATAGGGGCGCCCCCCGCCTGCCGCCCGGAGTGCGTCGTGTCCGCCGAGTGCCCGCAGACACAGGCCTGCATCAACCAGAAGTGTGCCGACCCCTGCCCGGGCACCTGCGGCGTCAACGCCCGCTGCCAAGTCATCAACCACAACCCCATCTGCAGCTGTCCGCCCCGCTTCACTGGCGACCCGTTCGTCCGATGCCAGCCTGAACGTAAGTACCCGTGGACTTACTGAAGACCCACAACATATTTGAGACAAAACTTCAGAAAGAAATGACTGTTTCGTGAGCTCAAAAATTAACATTACTGTTTTAATTCCGGTAATTTACCAGACGTTTTTGATGGTAATTTCAAGACTGTGGTTATTTCCAATTACCGCTGTTTTCAGTCTGGTCATTTTTTTTTTTACTGAACGACCGAAACTAACATTATTTTTCGTGGTAAGAAGAAAATTACCACGGAAATTGTTACCAGCAATTTTCTATAGTAATAGTAATGAGCATACTTCAAAATTCAGCCAATTCATTTATATTTGTATTACGTCTCCCAAATCACAAAGTTCGTCACTCAGTCGCGTATTATTCGTAACGGGCTCGTTTGGTGCTGCGCAGCGCCGCAGCCTGTCGCTCCGCTCAACCCCTGCGTGCCCTCGCCGTGCGGCGCCAACTCGGAGTGCCGCGTGGTGGACGCGCGGGCCGTGTGCTCGTGCACGCCCGGCATGCTGGGCGCGCCGCCGAACTGCCGGCCCGAGTGCCTCATCCACCAGGACTGCCCCACCCACCTGGCCTGCGTGCGGAACAAGTGCACGGACCCGTGCGCGGGCTCGTGCGGCTTCAACGCGCAGTGCACGGTGCGCAACCACCAGCCCGTGTGCTCCTGCCTGCAGGGCTTCGAGGGCGACCCCTTCTCCGGCTGCAACCCCGTCCAAGGTAGGGCTGTCGACGCAAACAAGATGGTGTGGGGAGACATAATGAACATCTTCAGTGCCTGTCCTTTTTAGCCTGGATTTGTCTCGGTGTGAGTGAGAGTGTTGGATGTTGTTGTCGTGTTCGTTGTGGATGTTGTCGCCCCTGAGTCCACTGCCGCTGTTCTCTAGCCCAGCCCACGGAGCCCCCTCCGCAGCCCTGCACGCCGAACCCGTGCGGGGCCAACGCGGTGTGCCGCGCTCTGAACGGCGCGGGAGCGTGTAGCTGCCTGCCCGAGTACTTCGGCGACCCCTACGTGGGCTGCCGGCCCGAGTGTGTGTTCAGCTCGGACTGTCCCCGGGACCGCGCCTGCCTGAACCACCGCTGCGGCGACCCGTGCAGCAACGCGTGTGGCCTCCGCGCCCAGTGCGTCGTCATTAACCACAGCCCGGCCTGCAGCTGCCCGGCCGGCCTCACTGGCGACGCACTGCTCGCATGCGTCCCCGTCCCGCCTCGTAAGCTAACCGCCTTCTCGAGGGATGTGCGAAGTCTTACCTCGGTACCACACTGGAGAAAAAAATTTCGTTCAACGATGAAAAGTTCTATGGAAAATTTGTGTCACGGATATTCTGCTGTTTTAATACAAACGCATTTCGTCTTTTTTTGCGACTTCTGTGTTGTATTTTCCGAAATACTCCTATGGTTTGTAAAAAATTACGAACCCTTTTTGCAATTCGTGCGATTCAAAATGACCTAATATTTTGGTTAACACGGAAACATAGCTTCGCCCATCGCTCGCTTCACTCTTTCCACTTACGATCTCTCTCTCTCTCTGTCTCTGTCTGGTGCTTGTCTCACGACTAACTTGCCGCAGCGCCCCCGCCGCCCCCGCCGCCCAAGGCACCGCCCTGCTCGGGCAGCCCGTGCGGCCCGCGGGGGGTGTGCCGGGAGGTGGGCGGGCAGGCGGTGTGCTCGTGCAGGCCCGGGGCGGTGGGCAGCCCGCCCGCCTGCCGCCCCGAGTGTCTGCTCAGCGCGGACTGCCCGCGCACCCGCGCCTGCATCAACGAGACCTGCGCCGACCCCTGCCCCGGCTCGTGCGGCGCCAACGCGCAGTGCCTGGTCGTCAACCACAAGCCCATGTGCAACTGCCTGCCTGGCTTCACGGGGGACCCTTTCACTCGCTGTGTCGAGCCCGAGAGTAAGGCCGCCCAGCTCTTAGAGCGGCAGCCTCGTGTCGGTCTGACTCCTGTTCAAACTCAATCACTCAATCAAATTAGTCTACTTTAAGGGCAGAAATTTGGGTCTTCTGTTGGCGATAGTACTTCCCTTTTAAACATAACCAAATACATAACCAAAGAAATGTATAATCTGTACTAGGGTTTCATTCCCAGTATGAAAAATGTGTTGAACGTTTATCTTCCGAAAAGGGTTTGAATAATGACATTGGTTGATTGGTGTTCATCGAACCACGGTGCTAATTAGGAGTTCACACTAACACGAGCGCTCCCGCTCCATTTCATCTTACTTCATCTCACTTACTTCTTCGCGCTCTGTCCTGTGGGCTTGGTTCTAACTCTCTCTTCCTCAGCCTGTCCTGACGTGCCGCCCCGCGACCCGTGCTCGCCCAGCCCGTGCGGCCCTAACTCCGCCTGCCGGGTGGTGCGGGGCTCGGCGGCGTGCTCCTGCCAGGAGGGGTACGCGGGCAGGCCGCCGATGTGCCGCCCGGAGTGCGTGCTCTCGGCGGAGTGCCCGCGGAACCAGGTCTGCCAGGGGCTGCGCTGCGCCGACCCGTGCCCCGGCAGCTGCGGCCCGCAGTCCGACTGCCGCGTCGTCAACCACGCGCCCGTCTGCACCTGCAAGCCGGGCTTCACCGGCAACGCCTTCTCGGGCTGCACGCCCCTGCCGCCGCGTAAGGAAGAGCTCCCCGGGAGTCTGGTGGGCGCCACGCGTGACGCGAACATCTTAGGGGTCGTCCATAAATTACGTAGGACAAATTGATCGCTTTTTGACCCCCTCCCTCTCACTCGTAAGACGAATAACCTAACCTCACCATGCTTTTGGTATGGGACTGTAAGATATGTGTAGACCCCCTCCCTCCCCTAAGAGCCTGACGTAATTTATGGACAGCCCTTTGCTTCAGTCGGTTTCCAAAACCTAACTCCGTGTCCGCAACACTCGGGAGTTGAGCGGGTTGCCTACCCAAAGTTCCACAGGCGCTGTATGGTCTGCAATACACAGCTGTGCGGCGGGTCGCCTATCCTCCGCTCCGCGGGCGCTTTCAGTGCAGTAATGGAACTGTTTTCTAACGTTTCCGGTTTCCAGAACTATGAAAGTTTCATGGACGAACCGTGCCTACCAAGTCACAAGCGTTAAATCCTGGCTGAGACGTTGCGTAAAACGCAGAGTTAGCTACGAAAATTTTCATAGCTTTTGAAACTCTTCCATCGTTTGAGGAGTAAAGCAGGTTTAGCCACGAAATTTTCGAAAATTTTCATGGCTTTGGAAACATTTTTATGGTTGTTAGGAGTTAGGCAGGGTTTACCTGCGAAATTTTCGGAAATTTGCATAGGTTTGCAAACACTTCTCTCGTTTTAATAGTAATCACTCGAATTTTTCATATGAACCGTGACACCTCGTGGCGTCCGCCAGGCCCCGCCTTTTTAACATACTTCGCCTTCTTGTTCTTCCTATCTGCTTCTCTTCTTCAACTGGCCTGTCTTCCCCTCAGCGCCTCCCCCGGCGCCTCCCACGCCCTGCTCCCCCTCCCCCTGCGGGGCCAACGCCGTGTGCACGGCCAAGGGGGGCGCGGGGTCGTGCGCGTGCATCCGGGACTACCTCGGCGACCCCTACTCGGGCTGCCGGCCGGAGTGCGTCCTCTCCACGGACTGCCCGCGCAACCAGGCCTGCATCAACAGCAAGTGCGTCGACCCGTGCCCGGGCACGTGCGGCCTCAACGCGACCTGCTCCGTCATCAACCACACGCCGTCCTGCGCATGCCCCGCTAACTCGACCGGCAACGCGCTGCAGAAGTGCACCCCCCTGCCGCCTCGTAAGGCCCTAGCTTACTCACTCTGATTCTACACTACATCTTAATGATTTATAACATTCATTTGAGGGGACCCGTCACGTTATCATAGTAGAAGAAATAGAGATTTGTTACTTTTTATTGCCGTGTTTTTATAGCAGAGAAAAAATTTAAATATCGCGAACGCTGTTTAAAAGATGGCAGTTTTTAGAAGCGCTTTCCGAGAAACAGGAAGTAAAACCAGTATCGCAATTTTTAAGATCTTGTTGAGAGTTGTACCAAAATGATCATGCATTTTTGCTGAATTCTCAAAATGACCCCCAAAATGCTGAAACTCGCGTTACATCTTTCCTCTTTCTCTGGTTATTGTTTACTTTTTTTTTTTACAGTAAACGGGTCCCTTCAAAATGTTTTTCATTTTCTGTTAATATCATTTCATTGGACTTGGTGCCTATTCTTACCGAAACTATAACTTTTTCATTCTAATTTTAATCTTTTCCTTAACATTTTATTTCTCCTCTGTTTGGTGTGTGCCTAACTCTTCTCGGACTGTCTCTCTCCCCCTCTCTCGCTCAGCCGGCCCGCCCGCCCCCGCTAACCCATGCCAGCCCTCGCCGTGCGGCCCGTTCAGCGCGTGCCGAGTGGTGGACGGCCACGCGGCCTGCTCGTGCGCGCCGGGCTTTGTGGGCTCGCCGCCGCAGTGCCGCCCCGAGTGCGTGGTCTCGGCCGAGTGCCCGCAGGACCGCGCCTGCACCAACCAGCGCTGCGTCGACCCGTGCCCGGGGGTGTGCGGCGCCAACACGCGCTGCCAGGCGCTCAACCACCAGCCCGTGTGCACCTGCGCCCCCGGGTTCACGGGCGACCCCTTCACGCGCTGCCTCATGCCCGACAGTAAGACCTCACCCTCACCCGCTGCTCACGTCTTCTGCAGCGATGGGAACCAGTCACCTTACCGTCATGATTAATTCAAACTTAATGCAAAGTTCAGGTGAACAGAACAAAATTCATTTTTATTTTCGGTTAGTTTGTTTTGAAAAAGCCCAGTGATTGAATAAGCCACTGAAAAATACACTTTGGCTTTGGAGTGTTCACCGCAGTTAAGATGCAATGATTTGATCATCAGGGTTTTTTAGCAGTAAATTTTGCTCCGCTATGGTATTTTTGAGCTTTCATCAGACATTCGAGCTGAAGAAATTCCGCATGAAATTTGTGGTGAACGGTTCATCACGCCGTGAGGGATCGCATATTGAACATTTTTTTCATCCTTATCCTCACCGCACATTTTAATTTTATTGCCATTAGATTGAACTTGTTTTCTCGTTATTATAGTGATTACTGTCCTCGCGATTAGTACTAAGCTGAAGTTGGTTGGCGTGGTTCCCATCCGCTCTCCGTCGCGTCGCTCCTCTTCTCTGCCTGTCGCTTACTGTCCGCGCCCTGCCTGTCTTCCAGTCTGCCCTGACGTGCCCTCCGGGGACCCCTGCTCGCCCAACCCCTGCGGCCCGTTCTCAGTGTGCAAGGCGCTGGGCGACCAGCCCGCCTGCTCGTGCCAGGCCGGGTACGTGGGCCGGGCCCCGACCTGCCGCCCGGAGTGCGTGCTGGACTCGGAGTGCCCGCGCTCGCAGGCGTGCAGCAGCCAGCGCTGCGTCGACCCCTGCCCCGGCTCGTGCGGCGCGGGGGCGACCTGCAGCGTGGCCGACCACAAGCCGCAGTGCGCGTGCAGCCCGGGGCTCACCGGCGACCCCTTCTCGGGCTGCGTGCCCTTGCCGCCAAGTAAGATACGGCCCTGCCCCGCACCGCACCGCACTTAGTGTTGTTGACTGCATCGCTTGTGTCCGGATCCGAACGTTGTTCTGTGTTTTGAACTTATTTCAGACTGGTTTGGTTGTCGTGTCTTTGTTTATGGCTTTGAGTGAATTCTTGTTGTTGTTGTTGTTGGTGTTGTTCGTCTTGTTGTCGATTCTGATCTCGTCGTCAGGTTTTCGCTTCGTTGCTCGATTTCCCTCTGCTGCTGAATTGTTGTTGTTGGTTTTGACTTTGAGTGTACACTTTGCATTGCTGTGTATTCTAAGTGTGTTGTTAGCGTGCTTTGGTTATTGTTTTTATTGTTCTCTGAGTGTGCCGTGCTGTTCTTTGAGACGTGTTGGCCGGGCCTGATGACCATGTTTGCACCCCCAGCGGTCCCCATCCCCGTGGAGGCGCCCCGCGAGCCTTGCAACCCCTCCCCCTGCGGCTCGAACGCGGTGTGTCGCGAGCGGCAGGGGGCGGGCTCCTGCAGCTGCCTCCGGGGCTACCACGGCGACCCCTACACGGGCTGCCGGCCCGAGTGCGTTCAGAACGCCGAGTGCCCCCGCGACAAGGCCTGCCTCAACAACAAGTGCGTCAACCCGTGCCCGGGCACGTGCGGCCGCAACGCCGAGTGCCACGTGGCGCACCACACGCCCGTGTGCACGTGCGTGACGGGCTTCACCGGCGACCCGCTGTCCAGCTGCCACGCCATCCCGCCGCCCCCGCCGCCGCCCCTCGCCGAGGAGCCCGTCGACCCGTGCCTGCCCTCGCCCTGCGGCCCGTACAGCGTGTGCCGCCGCAGGGACGACCTGGCCGTGTGCTCGTGCCAGCTGGGCTACGTGGGCGCGCCGCCGATGTGCCGGCCCGAGTGTGTCGTGAGCGCGGACTGCGCGCAGTACCACGCCTGCATCAACCAGCACTGCACTGACCCCTGCCCCGGCACCTGCGGCACGCACGCGCGCTGTAGGGTAGTCAATCACAACCCCATCTGCAGCTGCGAGCCCGGCTACAGCGGCGACCCCTTCGTCAGATGCCTCAAGGACCAACCGCGTAAGCACCCGGTCGTATGGCGTGGGGATGTTCGCCAAAATTCAAATCAGTTGGATTTTCAAAATTAGCTATAGAGATACGTGACTCTATTTAAAAACATCTCCAAACATACAGTACATGTATTTTATTTTTTTCGAGAAATTATTGGTTCTATGACCCACTGGCTTTGGAATTCTGGTATTTTTGCCAAAGATTTTTTAACCATTAGTAATACTGAATAATTACTAGGTACTTTCAAATAATTCACTGAGTTTAAAGAAACTTTTTCTTAAGCTACGTACAAATATCTTACTAACGAAATAAAGTACGTTCTCTTTAGTCAAATATTTCGAAGTAATTAGTAATTACTAAGTATTACTACAATCTTTTTTTTTTTTTAATTGGCAATCTGCTTGGAGAAGATTATTAAAAGACTGATAGTGTAACTTGTATGGTAAAAAGAAAAGTAGCATATGAATATTCTGGTAAACTGATTACCGACAAATATCATGACCTGGGTCCATGGAGTAATGTTTTCATTGGTTGACATCCCCACGCGACGCGCCCCGTTCGTCTATCCCCCCCACCCCGGCCCGCCATACCAGTCCGCGATGCTGATTGTCCTTGCTGTTCCCCCAGAGCCCATAGCGGTGGAGAGCAGGAACCCCTGCGTGCCCTCGCCCTGCGGGCCCAACTCGCACTGCAAGGCTCAGGGCGGCACGCCCGTGTGCTCCTGCCTGCCCAGCTACGTGGGCCGGCCGCCGAGCTGCCGCCCCGAGTGCACCATCAACGCGGAGTGCCCCAGCAACAAGGCGTGTCAGAACGAGCGCTGCAGGGACCCGTGTCCCGGCTCGTGCGGCCCGCACGCGGACTGCTCCGTGCTCAAGCACACGCCGCAGTGCTACTGCCAGCCCGGCTTCACGGGCGACCCCTTCTCGGGGTGCCACCCCATCCCCATCGCCCTGCGTACGTGTCTCACCTTCCAGGACTAATACAGCGGGGTCTAACGCCGGGGACAAGTCATCAGCCGGTGGGGAAACCTCACAACTCACCCGATTAATCTTCAGCTGTTTAACTCCTTAACGTCCAGGGATGGATTCATCACTTCACGTCACATTGCTTCGTTATTTAATTTTACAGCGTTAGTTTCCAGTGGGAGCGTCATTGGTTGTTGTCACGTCGCACATTAGTTGGTTTAACGCAAAGGTTTTGTCATTCACGGTGTCGGCAGCAACGGCTTTCGTTTACCCGTAATATCACATTGTAGCATTGCTAAACATTTACTTTTTTAGGTAACTGCTTTAATGTTAACTGTTGTTGGGCTTTTAATTTTTGTTCATTTCGATTAAGGCACCAGCTTCGACGTTAATCATGGTTTTCCACCCTCGCCAGGCGCTGTTCACGAGATATCACCACTAATAGCCTCTAACGTTTGGGTCCTGGTTTGTGAGGTTAGGCGTCCTCAGTCGATTCAACGCAGCCTTGCCTTACAGCGCCACCCAGGAAAGAGGACCGCCAGCCCTGCAACCCGTCGCCCTGCGGCGCCAACGCCGTGTGCAAGGAGCGCAACGGCGCGGGCTCTTGCACCTGCTTGCCGGAGTACACCGGCGACCCGTACACGGGCTGCCGTCCGGAGTGCGTGATGAACACGGACTGCCCGCGAGACCGCGCGTGCGTCAACAACAAGTGCGTGGACCCGTGTCCGGGCACGTGCGGCCTCAACGCCGAGTGCCGCGTCGTGAACCACGCCCCCACCTGCTCCTGTCTCCCCGGCTACAGCGGCAACGCGCTGCAGGCTTGCCACCTGCCCCCGCCCCCGCCCAGTAAGCTCTGTCTCTGTCGCACTGGCTGTACGTTACACTTCTTCGCATGCCTGTCCCCGCACTCAACCTTCTCTCTCTCTCTGTCTCTCCCTCTCTCCGCACACCAGTCGAAGCACCCAGGAACCCGTGCGCGCCGTCGCCCTGCGGCCCGTACAGCGAGTGCCGCGAGGTGAACGGACACGCCGTGTGCTCGTGCCAGGTCAACTACATCGGCACGCCGCCCGCCTGCCGGCCGGAGTGCGTCGTGAGCGCGGACTGCGCCCAGGACAAGGCCTGCGTCAACCAGCGCTGCACGGACCCCTGCCCCGGCACCTGCGGCGCGAACGCCCGCTGCCAGGTGGTGAACCACAACCCCATCTGCAGCTGCGCACCCGGCTTCACCGGGGATCCGTTTGTGCGCTGCCAGCCAGAGCAGAGTGAGCGTCTTCTCTTTCTCCTGTCGCTGCACTGTAAAACAATAGCGTCGCTTTACGCACTATTTTGTGACGAATGCTTCGTAAACCTCAGCTACCGAAAATTTCGTCAATTGGTGTATTTCGCGGTAATGGACGACTCTTTCGTTGAAACAACAAAACATTTGTATTTACTCTTCTAAGCGTGACAAATAATTTGTCAGCTCACAAAATACTACCAGAAGCCCGACGACGAAAACTCTGAAAAAGCCCCAAGGCTAAATTTTGCTGTTCTGAAAGTACCGTGAGGTTTTTCGTAAAGTGACGGTAATTTATTTTACAGTGTAGTTTTATCGTGCCTTTACGTTCTTGGTGTTTTATGAACTTCTTGCTGTGCTGTCTCTACTTGCACTGCCTGTTGTTGTGTTGGTGCCCCTCTCATGGCCCCCCTCTCTCTCTCTCTCTCTCTCCACCGCCCTCTAGAACCCCCGCCAGTGATCGTAGAGAGAGGTGACCCCTGTGTGCCCTCCCCCTGCGGGCCCAACTCCAAGTGCCGCGTCGTGAGCGACACGCCGGCGTGCTCCTGCCTGGAGAACTATGTAGGCCGCCCGCCCAACTGCCGGCCCGAGTGCACCATCAACGCGGAGTGCCCCGGCAACCTGGCGTGCCAGAACGAGCGGTGCCGGGACCCGTGCCCGGGCTCGTGCGGCCCCCGCGCCACGTGCGTCGTGGTCAAGCACGCGCCCATGTGCACGTGTGAGCCCGGAACGACCGGAGATCCCTTTGCCGGGTGCTCGCCCATCCCTGGTAAGGCAGCAGCCAAGAACCCTCGAAAAAAGATTTGTGAAATCCACATTTCAATAATGTGCAATTTATATAAATCACATTTTTATCAACGTTAACGTAACTTAATGGACTAAAATATTTAATTTTCATAAATTGAATAAATTAAATTTTTTAAATAACTACTTCTTGGAATCAAGTTTTAGTTCAAATAGATTTTCAATCCGCTTTAGTTAAAAATAACGTTGATTTTAATACGTGAATTGCATTTACTTACGTATTACTGACAAATAGACTGTATAAAATATTTTTTCGAGGGTACTACCGACTAACCGGCTAACGATTCGCGACGCGTTTCGGACCTTGTTCTCAAATTTTAGTGATCGGATATAACCTTCTAACCAATGAAGTACTTTTCAATTATACATTCCACAATGTCAGTACATTCCCGCGTCGAACGGCTGCGTAACTTTGTGAAGAGCTAAAATAATTCAACGGGACGATAAAATCAAATTGCCATACGTGGTATTCGATCCCACACATTCAACTCGGATAGCTTTCGAACTTTGAGCGATGGCGTGGGTTCGAATCCCGCGCCTGGCGTCGTGCCTTGTCTTCTCGTCGCGATGCCCCCCGTCACCCTGGCCGTGGTCTTTGCAGTGGTCGTGCCCACCGAGGGCCCCCGCGAGCCCTGCAACCCCTCGCCGTGCGGCGCCAACGCGGTGTGTCGCGAGCGCAACGGCGCGGGCTCTTGCACCTGCCTGCCGGAGTACTCCGGGGACCCGTACACGGGCTGCCGGCCGGAGTGCGTCATCAACACGGACTGCCCGCGAGACCGCGCCTGCGTCAACAACAAGTGCCGCGACCCCTGCCCGGGGGCGTGCGGCCTCAACGCCGAGTGCCGGGTGGCGAACCACGCGCCGTCCTGTGCCTGCCTGCCGGGCTACAGCGGCGACCCCCTCTCTGCATGCACGCTTGTCCAAGCGAGTAAGACCTCTCCGTCCTTGTCTATCGCTGTACTTTACTGTGCTCCGTGCCTGCCCCGCCCTGCACCCTCTCTCTCGCTCTCTCTTCTTCCTTCCTTTGTAGTCGAGGTGGCCCCCCCTCCGACTGACCCCTGCGTGCCGTCCCCGTGCGGCCCCAACAGCAACTGCAAGGCCGTCAACGGCTACGCCGTGTGCTCGTGCCAGGTCAACTACGTGGGGTCGCCGCCGAGCTGCCGACCCGAGTGCGTGGTCAGCTCGGACTGCCCGCAGAACCAGGCCTGCCTGAACCAGCGCTGCGGCGACCCCTGCCCGGGGACCTGCGGCGCCAACGCCCGCTGCCAAGTCGTCAACCACAACCCCATCTGCAGCTGCCCGCCAGGGAACACGGGCGATCCGTTTGTGCGATGTGTGGTCGAACAGCAACGTAAGCATGCCGAGGGGCTGTCCTCAGTACCTTCACCTTACTTTCATACTGTCGCTATTTTTAAACCCCTGTTTCTTGCGCTCTGTCACCGGGTTTGTATACCTTCGTTTCGAGCTATCCTAGTTTTACTTTACTCTGTACTGTACTATAAGTTTCCACTTTACCCTCGCTAAAAAGCGGCGCCTGGCTCCACTCGGCCGGGCTGCTGTGCATGCCCGCCTTGCCGGCTCTGTTCTTCACTCTTCCGGACTGTCTCTGCCCTTCAGCTTCCACTTCGCCCCGCCCCAGCAACCCCTGCGTTCCGTCCCCCTGCGGCCCTAACTCGCAGTGCCGCGTGGTGGGCGACTCGCCCGCGTGCTCTTGCCTGCCTAACTACATCGGCCGGCCGCCGACCTGCCGGCCCGAGTGCACGACCAGCGCCGAGTGCCCCAGCAACCTGGCGTGCCAGAACGAGCGCTGCGCGGACCCCTGCCCGGGGTCCTGCGGCCGCCTCGCGCTGTGCACGGTGGTCAACCACCTGCCGGTGTGCACCTGCCCGCAGGGCTACGTGGGCGACGCCTCTGTCGCCTGCAGCCCCGCGCCCGTCACATGTAAGTGCTGCGGTGGTAGCAGTGGGGGCCAAGTGAATGCGACCGGAGGCCACTGTGTTGTGTTGTGTGGAGTGTGAGTGAGTGGCCGGGTACGAACGTTACGTTAATCCCCGGGCTAACAACTGTGGTGTGTTGAGTGTGAAAGTGTGGCGGGTACGAAGGTCATTTTAATTTTCAGGCTAACTGCTGTGTTGTGTTGAGTGTGATCGTGTTGCCAGGCTAACAACTGCGTTGAGTGTGAAAGTATTGGAAGTACGAACATAATGTTAATTTTCAGGCTAACTACTGATATGTACTGATTGTAAAATTGTGGCGTGCACGAAGTTATGTTTATTTCCAGGGTAATAACGGTGTTGTGTTGAATGTGAGTGTGTGGCAGGTACGAACGTAAAGTTCATTTCCAGGCTAACTTCTGTGTTTTGTTGAGTGTGAATGTGTGGCAGGTACTAACGTTATGATAATTTCCATTCTAACCTCTGTTGTGGTGTCGGGTTATTGTTGTGTCTGATTGAAATGTACTGACTGCCGCCTTTTTCCACAGCACGCCGCCCCGGGTTCGACTCCCGCTTCGATCCTAACGATCCGTTTCTCTTTTCAGCCACGGAGCGCCAGCCGCCGCCCAACCCCTGCGTGCCATCACCCTGCGGACCCAACGCGGAGTGCCGCGAGCGGACTGGCGCGGGAGCGTGCTTCTGTCTGCCCGGCTACCAGGGCAACCCGTACGACGCGAACCAGGGCTGCCGTCGAGAGTGCGAGGCCAACGCCGACTGCGCGCCCGCCCTGGCCTGCATCGGCTTCAAGTGCGTCGACCCGTGCCCCGGCACCTGCGGCACCGCGGCCATCTGCTCCGTCACCAACCACGTGCCCGTCTGCTCGTGTCCGGAGGGCTTCACCGGAGACCCGTTCTTCTCGTGCAGGGCGGTACCCATCGCGCGTGAGTACCTTATATTCACAGGAAAACCAAAACCAAGAATCCCGGGCATCTCAACCAAGAAACGAAGGGTACAAGAAATATTTTTGGAGGTGATTCTGAGACCAGTTAGTTGCAAAAAGATCAGAAAGCTTCGAAACGCCTTACAGAATAGGTCTCAAATTAACCTTCAAAAATATTTGTTTACCCCTTCGTTTCTGGGTTGGGTTGATCAGCATTCTGGGTTTTGGCTTTTCTCTATTGGGGCCGTTCAAAAGTTAAGTCATCGTTTTTTTTTTTTGACTTTTTTTTGACGTTATTTTTGGACGTTATTTTTGGATGGTTTTTTTCGTGGACGTTATAGAAAAATGCC
>CABIKL010001179.1:0-16557 GCA_902196195.1 Aptinothrips rufus | reverse complement strand
TTATTACAACCTACTGATTGAGTGATGAGCGTCAGAGCCCTGAAAGATGATTTTGGGGCGATGATAATTTTCCTCCCATATCATAATGTGCGGGGTATCGGGTATCTCTTTAGGAGTTTGTAGGACAATGTCAAAAAAAACCTAGCGTTCAGGCGTATTTAATCGTTTACGAGTAGTTGTAGGATATGTGTTAAGAATCACCATTCTTAAAAAAATCTGAACACTTTCAGTCAAGTCGAACTGAACGTTTTCGAGAATGATCATCAAGAAAACCCTATTTCCGGTGGTGGTTTATTTCAATGTGGGGTCTTTGACAAAATCGGAAGTTTTCAAATCTTTAAGAGTCGCCCGGAGAGTTTTCGAGGACGCACCCTTCGGCTGGACCCTGAAACAATCAGAGGAAGTCTCTTAGGTATCGTCTAAGAATCACAACACTGGTAAAACAAAACAGAAAGTGTTCTTGGTACCCAAAAGCGTACCGACTTCACAATGCGGGGTTGCCACAGGTTTGTTATTTTCATTTTCCCTGACTTTTCCCTGATTTCCAGACCAATATTTGAGACCTGACATTTTACGCGCTTTAGGTCTATGTGGCTCGCGTTAGTAGTTAATTTGGAAGGTGCCGAAAACAGAGCGAAAAATAAACAAAAAATAAACAAAGGAATTGGAAGTCAGAAATTATAATCTTTACGAGGAATATTTCAAAAATACATTACATTGCTTAATGAAATAAATCCTTACATTTGACAATTAACATGTCATACAATTAAATGTAACCCAGGACATTTCTTAGGAAAGAGATGCTGTCAAGGCTGGAATCTGCTTATGGAGCACTGATTTCAGAGACTTTCAGTAACAAGCCAGTAGCGGGATTCAGGATCGATCCGTAGGGGACGCCCTAGAAGTCGAGAAATATGGAGGGGGGAGGGTGGCAAAAATGGTGAGTATATAAACGATTCGTAGAAATTGTAACGCAATGCGAGCGAAGCAAGCTGAAAGCTATAGGTTTTTTTTACCAGACAAACCGACTGTTTTAGCCAGTTTCGGCACTAAAATCCGAAATATAATATGTCGATTCCAAGCAGGAAGCGCGTAAGCTCGTAGTTGAGTCCAATGGCGTCCAAAAAGCGCATTCTGTCAGAAGAGGCAGGTTTTCCCTGACTCTCCACAAATTTCCGTGCCTTTTCCCTGATTTCCTTGACCGCCACATTTTCCCTGATTTTCCTGATTTACACACTTGTGTGGTGTGTTACCTTTTTAACAGATTTAGTAAGCGCTAATCCAATTACTGTGCCCACTGATTTTCAATTATTATTTCCGGTTGTAGAAGCTGTGAGCTGTAGCAGCTCATTGGAAGATGTTGTAAACGGACTATTTCTGCTATCCCACGGCAGATGGGACCCAAATGTTAGGGATCTTTTCAGGGACCCAAATGAACGACCGGAACCAAACAAGGGCTCTGACCCATGTCGTCATGGACTCAGAAATCAAGTTCTTTCATCAGATGTGTAGGCGCTTCTGCCATGGGACTTGAAAAACAATCTTTTGTCGTTAAAACATAACACTAATTATTGACAGCAACCAGTTACAAAAAAGAGGCTCGAAAAGACGTCGATTCGATGTGAAATCAACGCGAATATCGTCCAAAAAATCTGGAATCCATGTCAAATTTGCCAAACATTTTTCACTTGATTACCGGGTTAAGTACTTTTTTGTGCTTTGTGCAAGTACAAAACAGTCATGCTGAAGCCTTGCGTACAATTTTTCGTGTGCAGTTAACCACAAAACTGTCCTTAGTTAAGTACGATTGCGGCTTCTGCACAAGTCTGTACTTAAGTGAGCACAATTCTGTGCTTAAGTAAAGCACATCGGTGCACGTCCTCAACTAAGCACAATTTTCTGAAGTCTGTCCGCTTCGTGGAGCGCGGGCACAACTACGAGCCACAACCAAACCAAACCAATTTCGTGCACAATAGCGTTGTACTTAAGAAAATTGTGCTTATTTAACGACGTGCACCGATGTGCTTTACTTAAGCACACAATGGTACTCACCTATGTACAAAATTGTACACAAGCCGCAACACTCAACTAAGCATACTTTTGCGCTTAACTGCGTGAGTACGAAAATTTGCACGCAAGGCTTAAGCACAGTTATTTTGTACTCACACAGGGTGACCGGCGTCTAAATTCCCGAAATTCCCTGACTTTTCCCTGATTTCCCTGATCTAAAATTAAGATTTTCCCTGACTTTTCCGCCCAGTCTGCGGGCCAATTTCCATGAATATCAGGGGCGGATCCAGGAAAATGTTTTGGGAGGGGCACTTTTCGTCAAGGTGCGACTTCGATGGTTGCCTAAATTCAGGGGTTTGGAAATAGCTTACTTTGGAATGTATGACTTGTCTCAGCATAATTTTAATTCGCATTTGGCAGAGCTTCACCGCGAGCGGAGCGAGCTAAAAGCTATCGGTTTGTCCCGTTTTTAGCAGTCAATTAGCTGATATTTTCCCATCATGACCGTGAGCGAAGGGAGCCGACTAAACATAGTGACACCTCAAAGACTTTATGTCTAGAGCTGATGTTTTCGTACAAGAGCGATCGAAGCGAGCTATTTTAGAAGCTATCGCATCGTAGTGTGGTTGGATTTGGCTCGAATTGGAGTAACTCATGATTTTTGACAATCCAACAAACTCGGAATCAAAGATAATATGCTAATCATCGCAGAGCGAGTTTTGTTCGAATCGAACCACCGTCTGCGCAAGGTTTCAAGGAAACTAATATCCAATCTAGTCGTATCACCTACCGCGAGCGAAGCGAGCAAGAAGTCAGCGCTTTGGGTGCACACGGTTAAATTTGCTCAAAATTGAGAGTATTCGCAAATTGAGCGGTCTTCGCCGCTGGCCAGTCTCCGGTCGCGCAAAATACAGATAAAACTACTGTCGTCAGAGTATTTACTATTTTCCCTCACTTTTTCAATTTTTTCAAACTTTTTGTTTTTCGCTTGGCTGTTCATTGGGGTACCCTATTCGATGCAAAACTGTGACACGTAGACAGAGACAAATTGCCTTTCTTACCTTATTTGTACACGGCACGCAGAGTTCCTTCGCTGACGAAGTCGCGGTATCTGATCCGCAGTAGGCTGTACTCAGCCACGAAGCCAGGAGGCTTCTTGTCGAGCTTGTCGTATCTCTGCACATCGGGTATGGCTACGGTGGCGGCGTGCTCCGGGTGATCCTCCAGCCATACTGCCAGCTCCTTGGCGCGCCGCTCCACCACAAAGACGAGTTTCCCGAGGGGGAAAAGCACCCATCCCGGCCCTTTGTGCTTCATGGGCATCTCTGTCACTCCCTGGGCCTTTTTCAACAACAACAGCAACAACTAGAGTTCTCACGGTCTAAAATATTTCAAGAATCGATTAAACATTTCAAACCGTAAGAACTCTAACAACATCAATGATACCTGCCTATCCGCACGTACCATATCAGTGTTGCCAGAAAAGTAGGCAAAAGTAACGCAAACACACCCCGCGGTGTGGAGAATAATGAATCCCTGCCTGCTAACTAGGTGACTTCCGGTAGGCAGACTGACATGCAGCCCGCTCCACACCCATGTATTCGGGCTACATTTTGCCTATTTCTGGCAACACAATATTTTGTTTCCCTGCCTCACCTGTCACCTTTCGTATTTCAACGAAATAAATCTTTTAGACGGAACATTACGTTGAGTGGAACTACGGTTGGTGCCGTAAAACGTAGAAACAAACTCGTGATGTCAGATTACACGATTTAATTTCACAAGTTCACAGAAATATTTTTAAGACCACGATATTCGGATCTAGATGAACAATACAACGATCAATAGGGTACTTCAAAGAAGCCCAGAACGGAAGTGTGAAGAAGAAAACGACGCGGCGAGAGGGGGAGCGGGGAGCCGCAGCGGAACCGCCCCGCTCCCCCTCTCGCCGCGTCGTTTTCTTCTTCACACTTCCGCTCTGGGCTTCTTTGAAGTACCCTATTCTGAGGCAACTGATCAAGAAACCAAGGGCGAAAAGATATTTTTGAAGGTTACTTTGATACTTCTTATAAATCGCATTTCGTAACTTCCTGATCATTGGAATATATATCTCAAGGCCCAAAGGCAGAATACGAGTTTTGGTTTATGTCCAGTCATGTTGTGACAAGAGCTTAGCCGGAATGAAAATCTTAGCGAGGCAAGGAGGAAGCAAGGAGAGAATGGAGAGGAAATCCTTGCAATTCAGGACAGGCTATTCCCCCCCCCCCCCCCCCCCCCCCCCACCTCCCACGCCTTGTCACGTAACTGCAATGGCAGACAATTACGACCAAGTTTTTCATTGCTTTTCAACTTTTGAAAGATGACCCGCAATTTAAGAGGCAGACTCACGACATGTTGAACCGCTGTGCCACGTTCACAGTTAGAAGCTGAGAGAAGGCCGAGACCATATTCGTGATGTTACGGAGGTCATCTTTCTGTGGGCCCTTGTGCATCAGGTCTGAGATGAACTCGTGGCTGTAATTTTCCTTCGACTGTAACAGAATGCTCTTCGTTCATTCCCATATGTCGGACGTAATGCTTGGCCGAGGATTTGCTGTCGAAATAACGAAAGCGCATCTCAGCTGCTCTCCGAACTGTTCTCGGAAACAAGTGCCTTTCTAAAGCGAATCAGCTATACCAAGATGTTTATGTTATACTTGCGTAAAGACGAAAGCTAAAAATTAATTTCAATCTCAGACACTGCTTGCTCGATTGCTAGGATTGATGAGATACTCGGTTTTGAAAAAGGTGAGATCGCACTATTTTTTTTTATTTTTTTTTTATTTTTTTTTACTTACAGTCACGAACACAACCGCTCTCACTCTGACGTCAGCCATGTTGCCTCTTTTCGCTGTGATCCGCGACTCCCAAACTTGGGTCTGACCCTGCTGCCAGACACCCTTCGAAATCAATCGGAGTGGAGTTTCAGCACTGTCGCGGTACGCCTCGTACAGACGCCACCTGGAGGGTGAGAGACTATCCTTGAGGCACGCTCGAAGCACGTTGAAGTGCACGGCTCCTGCTCGTGTGCATCTCCCAGTCACCCCGCTCGCCTACCTATTGCTCTGGGATATCGGCTCCGCGATGGTTACTTCACTGTCGAAACGAAGGGGCAATAAACCGACAAGTTGAAACTGGTCTCCCGGCAGCAACCAGTGGTACGTCGCGTTGAAAGCTGTTGTCTACGAGACGCATAATTTGTTTTAAAGAGAAGCTGAAAATCGATCGCAAAATAAAGCCAGCTTTGGATTGTGAATCCCTCGGCGAGTCCTCTCGTTTGAGAATAAAGTCCTCACCTTTGGGTATGACAGGTTGTTCCGTTTGACTGCGTCGTCTAATAAGAGAACTCCGACGATGGTTTCTCTACGAGGCCAAGAAGTCACCTGGGTCCAATCGTCGTTCGCAGTCACTTCAAAAATATTAGCTAATTCCTTGAAGAAATTTGCAGTTACTGAAATGAACCGTTGAGAATTATATCTAATGAAGCTGCTAAACTAATCTTGAAACACCAATAGCCGTTAACTTTTCATCCAGAAAGTAATAGTGAAGTTGCGTCTTGTTGGCTGTCTGATTCGGAAATGAAAAAGATTCTCTTTGAGCTCTCGAATCGTTCGTTTCCGAAAGGGCTGTTTCGATATCAAATCGAATTACCGCTGACTCCATTCGCTTCGGATTCCAATCAATTGCACATCGCTACCCTATTAGTACCTCCCTTCTGTCCGGCGCACAAGCAGACAGCCCTGATCCCCCGCGCCGCGAAGAAGTCCCTCGCCAAGTCCTCTGGGAAGGGCACGGCGCTGAGGTCTACCTATTAGTACCTTCCTTCTGTCCGGCGCACAAGCAGACATCCCTGATCCCCCGCGCCGCGAAGAAGTCCCTCGCCAAGTGCCCCACGCCCTCTGCGAAGGCCGCGGCGCCGAGGTCCGGAGGCGTGAAGACCAGGATCCCCACGGCCAGCCCCAACGCCAGCACCGCGCTGAGCGGCATCCCGACTGACACAGTCCCTTTGTCAGCGAGCAGAGCCAGAGCAGAAAGACAATCAGTTGTTTTTACGGCGAAGCCGTCAGCCTGGCCGGTATTCGTATGCATTTTTAAGCCGTTTGCGCACTTTCATGGCACCATGAAGGCAACTGAGAGCTCGTGAGAGCTACCAACACGGAGAAGTCGTTTGTGTCACGCGAATGCTATCGCAGTGCTGATGAAAATGTGATCAAAAGACATAGCAAGCCGAGTTCTGGCGTATACTCTGGTGTCTGCCATGATACATTTGGTCGTGTTTGCCCTACTCAGCCGCTGGTGAATAAGTTGATGAATAAGTGAACGAATAAAAAGAACTCTGGCGGAATAAAATGCATCGTTAACATTCTTCCTGCGATTGGCTCAAAGTACGAATAGCGTCGATGAAGAAATGAGTGCGGACGAAGCGTGCATGACGGGAAGCGATGCATGTTTTATAATGTGTCTTCTGATTTGTGCCGCCCAATCCTGCGTGTCAAACGCAATGGACAAAACACCCACCATGCAAAACGACGAGATTTATCTGGATATGGAACCTTGGAATATTATCACATTCGCTTTGTTCAGCGATGGAGACTGAAGTCTGCGGTCGAAACGCAAGAAGACGCAAGGAAGAGAAGCATCTCGGAGAAGATAAGGTGTTCGACGCGAGGCCGAGTCGAGGGCCGAGCGCCTGGCAAGGAGAGGTAGGCAAGCCAGCCCGACTTGCCTGCGCTGCGGGCTGGCCTACCTTTCAGGCGGTCTGCTC
The DNA here is from genome assembly GCA_902196195.1 of Aptinothrips rufus. Taxonomy (NCBI): domain Eukaryota; kingdom Metazoa; phylum Arthropoda; class Insecta; order Thysanoptera; family Thripidae; genus Aptinothrips; species Aptinothrips rufus. The sequence goes on along the minus strand of CABIKL010001179.1, from coordinate 9,743 downwards.
TTGGCCTGGCCTCGCGCCTCGCGCCCTGCGACTTGAAACCTTTTCGCTTGGCCTTTCACAGTGACGCAGCAAGGTGGTGCCTCCGCCGTCGCCCCCATTCGCTTTGGTCATCCCCCAAATTTTAGGCATTTAATTCCCCTTCCCTAGCTCTTCTCCTGCCCGAAAGAGGGCATGGCTCTGCATTGGTGGCTCCCCTAATTTTTTCTGAGCCCCGGCGATATTTTTATTTTGACAGTATTTTCTGATTGCAATTTTTAGTTCTGAGAGTTGTTTGGTCGTTCTGCATAATGTACACTCGCACTACGCGGAATCATGGGTCGCTTTCTGTTTTCCGGTGCGTTTTGCTATTAGAATTTTTCATACCAATCGGTCAGCTGTAGTGATAGCCTCGTACTCAATCCTCTTGCCTCTTGTTTGTAGGATTTGGTTGTTTGTTTTCGTCTTCGTCGCGTCGTCCTTCGTTTCTTTTTCACATAGATTAGTCATCCGGAACGTCATTATTTACAACTTTCTTGTCCCTGTGACAGATTGTCATTATTTTGCGTACAAGTCTTCAATAATCACAATGAACCGTCTATTTGGGCGTGGTAAACCCACGGAACCACCACCAAACATTACAGATTGTATAGCTGGGGTAAGTAATTATTCATTTCCACGAAATTTAGTGAATTTGTAGTGACAGCTATTATAACCTTGTGTTTCAGTCTATTCTACAAGCCAATTTTAATTGCAATTGTGTACTGATATCTTTTGATACTGTTTCTATCGACTTTTGTGGTTATGCTTGGTTAGTTATATAATAGCACTTATTGAAGTTGATGATGTTATGCTTGGATTTTCAGGTTGATAGTCGGGCGGAATCAATTGATAAGAAGATTCAACGACTAGAGCAAGAACTGGTGAAGTACAAAGATCAAATGAAAAAGATGCGTGATGGACCAGCGAAGAACGCTGTCAAACAAAAAGCTCTCCGTGTCTTGAAACAGAAGAAAATGTATGTTGTCCTACATGTCTCATCGTGATGTTCACTTTTATGCTTTTGTTTCTGCAAGTCTTCTTGTCATCTGTTCTTCAGGTATGAAACACAAGCAGACAACTTAAGACAACAAGCATTTAATATGGAGCAGGCTAATTACGCTACTCAAACACTCAAGGACACCCAAGCGACAGTTGTTGCTATGAAAACTGGTGTGAAGCAGATGCAAAAGGAATTCAAGAAAATCAACATAGATGAAATTGAGGTGAATATTCTGATTGAAGTCGTTGAAAAATGGCTTTTAGGTTTACTTGACTGCCTATCCCATGGGATCTCATTTGCGTTTGCTTTGCGCTCTCCTATAGAGAGTAAATTACTGTATCAAAGTGGCCAACCAACATTTTCTCGGTTATATAATACATGGGAGTGTGTCCTTTTACAGTGGTTTTTGCTAGATTCTGATACATCAGCTTGTTTGGTTTATAGTTTCTTACTCTGTTTTCAGGATATCCAAGATGACATGGCAGACATGCTGGAAATGTCAGAGGAAGTTCAGGAGGCACTTGGACGTTCTTATGGCACCCCAGACATTGATGAGTCCGAATTGGAAGCAGAGCTGGATGCACTTGGTGATGAAATAGCGTTAGATGATGATACATCCTACTTAGATGATGCTGTTAAAGCTCCCGCTGCACCAGACCGAGAACCAGGAGCAGACAGTATTGACCTACGCAACAAGGTACATCACTTTACAACAATATCTTTTTTCTTCATATTTTCAGAATATTGAGAAGCTGAGGTTCTCATAATTGCAATGTTTCAGGACGGAGTTCTTGTTGATGAATTTGGTTTACCCAAAATTCCTGCAACTTTGAAGAGTTAACTTTTAGAGCCAGGTTTTGCTGTTGGGCTCCTTGGTGGATCAACAGGCAGGTATTTTTTACGCAAAAAGATTATGCATCCATGAATTTGGTATACTGATAAATTTTGGTTTGAACGTTGTTGAAGACATAAGATACTGTGACATAATATACTGTACTAATATTATCAAATCTACTGCTAGTATCAAGTAAGACCAAAATGATAACATTTTTATTTTATTAGTCACTTTCGAAATTTCTAACCCGTAGATCGTGTTGCTCATAGAAAAACTTTCTGCTCCTCATAAATTATGCAGTATTGTTTCACTCCATGCATTTCCTGTCTGTATTTTTCAATATCATTCGTTTATTATTCTTAACTCCCTTTATTTTTGCATGCAATTTTTTTTCCTATCTTGTACCAAATGTATCCTTTGTTAATGTGCTGCACTGTCATTGTAGTGCTAAAATAAAATTTTGAAATTTTTTAATGCTGTAATTTTCTTTTCTTTTGAATTTAGACTGATATAGTAGCAATCACTGACATTGGTTCCCGATTATATTGCATGGTTTTGAGTCTCATTATTGTTATTATTGTGAGCACAATGCTCAATTATCACTCATCATACACCTTATGTGGACCATAGGAAAAGTTGGGATGAAAATTCAGTAACTTAATTGGAGCATTTTGATATTTATTATAAATCAATGTAAAAAAAAGCATACAAACTTACACACTATGATACATTTTATGACAAAAATTAAATGTATGCCTGGAAATTTAAAACTTGGAACCCATGATTACAATAATTGAATAACATTCGCATGCACTCATTCATGTTCATAAGGGAACAAGAACAGATTTGAATGCAAGTCTGATTATGAACACATGATGGTGAGGATTGACATACAAGTCTCCATTTACTTTAAATGCAGTCTCATAGCTTTGTGAACAGAATCTTTTATCACAGTGCCTGTGCATAATTTAAATGAACATAGGTATGAGACCAAGTCACTTTTCGCAAGAATCTAATAAGTTCTTGGAACAATTTATTGCTAGTACTACTAGCAAGTGAAGGACAGATAGTGTCTTGTAAATATTCAAATTATACGTCATTGTAACTATTGTCAATAATGGAACAAAGATGCTTGGTAAATATCACAATTGGAGCAAACAGGAGGCAGTCAGCCTTGCAGCTGTTTGCAGCTTCAAGTGTTGTTGCTTCCAATGCAAGGTATGTTACTGGCTCTTTCAGGTCAACAGCGGACGTCACAACTAAAATACTTCCCCCTCAGCATCTGTATGGCACTTGGAACAGATCACCTGGAGACCACGAAACTGCTCCTTTACTTGCTCAATTTGAATTGAGCAGCCATCATCAGTGTGGTGGAAACCACGAAAGTCTCTGAAGAGAACTAATGTCTTCAGGGACTTCAGCTTGCAATCTAACAGCAACTGTGGGAGGTCATTACAGCTAAAGGCCCACTTCATACTGTCACCCATGGAGCCCACCCACAGTGTGACATGGCACAGTGTCTCACAGTTTCCCCTCAGCAGCCAGATAGTCTCTTCTCGTGGCAGTCGGACATCGAGGTAGCTCAGACCGTAGCGGTGCTCCGAGATATTAGGAAGGGTGTCGAGATCGCGGCGGTACTGGCTCTGGTAAAGAAAGCAAGCGCAGTCAATCTTAAGTCGCCTCAGACGAGGCATATTGGCGAGCAACACAAGATGCTTTCTGTGCGCTTTACTAATTTCTACTCTCTCTACGAGCGGTGCGGCTCTCTTCAATAGGTTCACAGAAAATCTGTATCGTTCTTCACCTTTACCAACAGAAAGATTCGTTATCTCGCGCACCTGGAACACAGAGTGGAGAATGTAGAGTACGTGGATGTATGTTTCAAAGCGGGACTTTCAAATCTCTCTCTCTCTCTCTGAACCGCTTACCCCTCTCAGTCTCACATATTCCAGCCACTTAGATCGGGAGGCGGGGCTCGAACAATCCTTACTTACATTCAGCTCATGGAAGCCCGGTTCTAAGTACTTTTGAAGGTGCAAGGGCCACTGCCCTTCAAGAGGCTGCAAAACAAAAAAAAGTTACAACTGCTGTAAGGTATCATCAAAAGCCTATTTGAAAAAAAAATACAAACCTTCTTCTTATTGAATAGTATTGTTCTGAAACATGTGCTTTCAATGAAGGGCAGTTGCTGACTCAACGACCACTTCCTGTTAGAATACCATTTCTGTCCTACACACTGATTCACACGTTCAAGGATTTGAACAAGAGGATGTTTATAAGCATCCCTTTTTAGTATGAAGCACAAAGCACGGACAAAACAGGAGCCCTTTTGATTACGATGAGACACATAACCTGGGAAATCAAATTCACACATTTAAATTCACCTAGAAAATATGTAATTTTTGCGGGACATAAAAAGCACCTAACTTCATGTACCAGGATAGGTCGAAGAATAAATCAAGGTATCCGCAAACTGTGGAACAATTTTATAAGATAAATGGCTGGCTTGTGTAGATAACGTATCCATTTCTAATGTTTCATTTAAAGGAAGCATGATCTTTTTTCCTTGGCAGGCCTGGAAAAAGAAGAAGCAATACTGACATCACCTATTAAAAGAAGTTAAATTTACAACAATTATTTTTATCACATAAGAGACTGCCTCCATTAGATTTTACAATTTTTTTTACCAATGTTCTAGATTCTAAACCTCAATAATTTGCAGCTTTTACCTGAATAAAAAATATCTTGGGTTTGTCAATAAGACTTTCACACATGTCAGGAGTAAAGAAGTCCTCCCACAATTTTTCCCTGGGATAGTCTATGTCTTTGGCATATAGCAGTCCTTCTGTACCGTGTGTGAGCACACACACCACTAAACAATCATTTTGTGAATGATCTCTTTGTCTAACTGCAGAAAAAAACAGAACAGAACTGTTTAAATGGACGGGAAAATCAAAGGAGCTAAATCTCAATGTGAAATAGACCACATACTGTCATTAAGTACACCAATAATCTGTCCAAGGGTGAGATCAGTGTACGTCCAAACAGCAAATCCCAGTTCTTTTAAACATTCTTCAAGGAGAAGTTTATCCTTCTCGGTTCCCTCGCGAGGCTGTAGATTCAACTGCAATGTGTGAATACAGACAAAATTACTGAACATCAAAAACGCCATATCAAAATAGGATATTTAATCTAGAAACAGTCAATTTCAAAAATGTCTATGAATGGAGCTCCAGGACTTGGCTGACGGGAGCGCCTGAAGAAGAGAGGGTAGGCAATCCCGCAACACGAGACAGGGAAGCGGGTTGGTCTACCTCACAGGCGCGTTAGTCCGCGACACGGCCCGGCTGGGCACGGCAAGAGAGTCTAACACGAACCTGCTCGTCATATTCCATGTGGTCAAATATGACAGCGATTCCCCTATACTTGTTGCCCATGTCGTAAAAATTTTCACCGTTGCCATCGCTGTCATGGTCATTTTCATCTGATTCAAACCCTGCAATGACCAAATCTTCCGGATATGAGATGCAGCGTGATATCTCCTTTCCCTCAATCTGCAACAAACATAGCAATCAACACAAAAACTGAAATGGAAATGTTACAACATAATCGATGGTATCTCTGTACTGTATGTATGCGCTGCAAACATGAACTTCAACTCTCACTTTGCATTCTTTGGCAGCAGGAGATATGTTTTCGGGAGAATGTCGCTCAGTTGAGGACGCAATATTCTCAATATTCCCCACATCCATCTGGAAAAAAAAATTGTCATAAAATTCAGAAATACAACACCGATTCAGATCCTATATTCCCAAATAAAAAAGGAGGGAATTACAAAGTTCTCTAATACCTTCCTAATGTTGTTTTGCAGAAATGGAAAAGAACAGAAATTTAGGTTTTAAAAAAGTAGCATGAACTCATAGATGTGCATCCTGCTTTTAAATATTCAGAAGTGCAGAAAATGATGAAAAGGTTTTATGAAGGTGAGAAGTCAAGTTACCAGACTTTTTTTTTTCATCGTTTTCACAATAAGCAAATGTAAGCTCAAGCTTCATGAAGGATGGTTCATCATTTGAGAATGAAGGATCAAAAGAGTTGGCGAAGTTTGCTGTTCTCTTCAGGTTTGGATAACTTCAAAGCTGCTTGCTGTTCTGTGTTTGGAAGTGGAACCTGAGATCCTGACACTGGATAGTATACTAAATCAAGAAGCCCGAAGACAGATATAGCTTCCAGAGAACTTTAATCAACAATTATATTTTATGTGACGTTATTCGTAAATCAAGTGAAAACTTGCAAGAGATGAGGAAGAGGTTTACATCAATACTTTGTCAGAACAGTAACCTAAAAGTCCTTATGTTGAAAAGATGAACGTACACTGAAAAAACAAAAGTGTACTTGTATACTTTAAAAAAGTATAGTAGGGGGTATACTTCTGTAGAAGGGTAGTTTGCGTAAAATCGCCATAAGAGAAGGAAAGCAAAAGGGTATTTGTATACTTTTGAGAAGTGTAAAAGGGGTATACTTCTACAGAAGGGTTTTTGTACACTTTTGTTTTTTTCAGTGTAATAACGTAACATATGGAAGTGGATGTGAAGTTTGCCCATGCTCTAATTTTTCAAGAGACCTTCCCGCACGAGACCTTCCCGCACCTGCCGCGTTCCCGCCTCGGCTGCATTGTATGGATGCTATGAAAATTTTTAAAACGTAGCCTCTCTACAGCCTATAGGTTTCATTGAAAAGAAATTCTGATTTTCTTTAAAAAGAATGTAAAGGCAGCTTTCTGCGGCCTGAGCGGTAGTGGCTCTCAGCTCTAGTTTTCCGCTCAAAGCTTTGGTATAGAGCATTTTAGAGCGGTGAAAGCCGACTTTAGTCCAAGACCTTACTTTAATTTGACACAGCAGATGACTGTCTGATTTAGAGTTCTAGCGACCTTTATTCAGTGTCTGCATGTCGGCTGCACACAGTGCACGCGCACCCGCACCTTGGGGAATTACGCAATTGACCGCTGCTACAAACAGTATTCCAATGCTGAAATTCAATACCCGGCCAGATTTTGGTGACAACTTATCATAAACCAAAATCTAGGGCGATCGGTCTAACTGTTCGGAATTTTCGTGAAGCGATATACGAACACAAACGAACCCACAAACAAGCAAGCAAGCTATTCCGGAGCCCGTTCTGTTCGTTCTGCGTGACAGACGCAACGGAGATACAAAGACATAGGCTTACGGGAAACTCTGTAGTGGGAGAGCGAGGTGAGGTTCGTTCGTCGCGTTTGGAGCAGCAAAGAGGATAGTCCTGCAGGGAAAATTGATTCCGGTCGAGTAACTAGCTTCGCTTAAGCTCAGCCCAAAAGTGCATTAGTTAATATGCGCGTTATCGGCATTGCTGTTCTGCCTGGGAAAACAGAAAACAAGTTACTGGTGATACGTACTGGCGAAGTGAGGTCGTTTATGCCAGCCAGAAGGAACACAGGCTTCCCCCTGAGCCTGGAAGCATATGATTTTATAGTTGGGAGGAGAGTAGTTAGGGTGGCGCCACCCCAGGCCAGCGGCCCACACATCGCGTCCCCAGAATGACGGCGTTCTGTAAATGAAAGTGGTGTAAAAAGGAAGTGCTTGAAAGTGGAAGAAAACCGTTCAGACAAGGAAAATAAATAAAACAGATATTTTAGTATACAGGGTGGCCCAGTGGCCCACCCAAGCCGTGCCACCCGCTGGCAGGGAAGGGGCGAGGAGAGGGGAGCTGCCGCCGGGCTAGCCTAACTTTGCTCTGGCACGGCTTGGGTGGGCCACCCTGTATGTAATCGTCATATATTTAGAAGAAAGTACTACCCACATAGATACTCTGGTTGAGGAAAAATGTTATCGACGTCTACTCAGAGCGAGGAGTGGACGAGGATGGAGGACGTGAATTTGACACATTGTTTCGATGTACTGCCGGTTGCTTACAAATAATTTCCTTTTTATTACAAAGAAATGTCTTCGTAAGTTTTTGAAATGAATTTAAATTGAACTGACTTGTAATTTATGAAAATTCGAAAAGATTTGAATAATGTTGGATGAATGTACCCTAAGTACATTTATTTACGTAAAACGTTCTTGCTCTAAATTTATGACTTATTAATATGAATTAACTGAAATATCCGTTGTTTTTTTTACCTCTCATGCTAAGCTGATGTACAATGAAGGCCAGGCTGTAAAGGAAGCATTGTATTACTGACCTGTAACAAAGCCCAGCGTCCTGCCCATCCTCACGATTTGGCTGTCACCAATAAGCAGGTATCCGTGGCGGTGTGGGAGGGGGCTTGGGACAAAGACGGGAGGCCTCTGCTCCCGATGTGCTCCGTTTCCAGATCCTCCATCCTCCTCCCTCCTGCTAATCTTCTGAAGCGGGGATCTGGAGCGGTCCCGTTGATGAGAGGGGCGAGGGCCTAGGCGGCTCTTAACCGGTCCCTCCTGCTGAGCCGCAGGGGTGGGCCGAGCAAAGGCCAGTCGCTTGAGCTGGTCCTGTCTGCCTGTCGTATCCTTGATCGTAGCTGAAAATTCAAGAATTCAAGAAATCGATTAGTTAATACACTCTCAGAATTTGCCTCGTTTAGAAACAACCTAACCTACGCCTGCGGCGCTTTCGGCTCGGCCCTTCGGGCCTCCATTCAGAGCCTTCCAGAGCAGGCCGATGTATCAGCATTCTTGGAAATCCCTGCGGCGGAACACAACTCCACTTCATGAGGATAGTTAGGATTTCTGTACAAATCAACCCATTTTTGACCATAACATCTGAAAAGTACCCTAAATATGACATAAACTACCAACGATATCGTTTTCGTGATCAGCACCCTTGAAAACCCCCGAGAAGAAACGCAACTTGACATGACCGAAAAAGTGACGATTTTCGTTAAAAAGACCCACTTCTACACAAAATATCTTATAATTACCCTTAAACGACAGAGTAGACGTCTGCAAACATTTTTCACGTAAGCAGCGACATGAGAAAACCCCATTTTGATACCCCACATTACCTCGTCGGGGAAAATTTCATATTCGGCCTTATAATCCACCCCTTTAAGCCTCCCTACAACAGCCCTTTAAAATCAAGCTGGAAAGCTGAAAATCAATAGGCGTGTGTATTTTGATGATATTACATTGAGTTTTAAAGCGCTAAGCTGTATCTCGCTGCGTTCGGAAGTTATCGTGCACGCAGACAGACACACGAGCTTCAACGCTCAGTCAATAACATCTTATTTTAGCTACACCCACCGTACACTGCCGAGACCTCCAAGAATGTAAGCTGCGGCCACTTCGCAGCCTCCACCAGGACCTCAAAGAAGAAGTCCTTCATCGGCCCTTCCCCCCGCATATGGACTCGTTGCAAAGCTGCGGGATCCATCGCTGAAAAAAAAGTGAAATAATCACGTACACTGTTGGGCCTGCTTCTCCGCCGGCACGGAATTTTTTCACTTGCTTCACTTTCCAGCCCGCCCTGCTCTGCTGTGCACTGCTCTGGTGTGCTCCGCTCTCCTGTGCTCTACCCTGGTCTGCCGTGCCTTGTTCTGCTGTGCCCTCCTCTGCCCTGCTCTGCTGTGCCCTGCTCTGCAGTGCCCTCCTCTGCTGTGCCCCGCCCTGGTCTGCCTTGCCCTGCTCTGCTATGCTCTGCTCTGCCTTGCCCTGCTCTGCTGTGCTCTGCCCTGGTCTGACTTGCCCTGCTCTGCTGCGCCCTGCTCTGCCCTGCCCTGCTTCGCCCTGCCCTGCCTCTCTTCTCTCTGGTAGGCCTCGCGAAGAGGCCTTATGTTCTCTCGCCATCTAGACGAGAAAAAGATAAGCAAGCTCCGTTGGCTCCGCCCCCTCCACCTCAGACAGACAATGTGACTCATGGTGAGTCCTTCGAAAT
>CABIKL010001178.1:0-16570 GCA_902196195.1 Aptinothrips rufus | reverse complement strand
AAAAAAAAAAAAAAAAGTATTATAAATAATAATTTGGTAGTTTTGTCCACAAGGAGTCTGTGTGATGAGGTCAGAAACAGAAAAGTTATGGCAATACCTACCTGAGGCTTGGATGCTGCTTGTCCCAATAATTTATAAGCCAGAGCTCCATAATGGATCGTAGCTAGATCTTTTAAATCCCAAGCACCATCCAAAATTTGACGTAACCTAACACGATCATTATCGGTTAAGTAAGAAGTTGTTGATGGTAAGGTATAAGCGTCGTGTATAAATGCCAAGAAGGCAATTATCACGAAACCTGCAAGAAAAAGTAATGTAAATATAACGGATATATTTTTGAATAACCGACATATCCTTCGCAGTTAGGTTAGGCGTTATGAAATATGGCCTATACCTCAAAGCAAGAATCTATTAAGTGATAATATCTATTAATAACTGTAATACTATTTACTTTCGAGAACAGCAAACAAGAATATTGAGAAATAAACAAAATTAAAATGTACGGGACTTAAAAAGTTGTTAGTCGTGATGCTGTCCAAGCATTAAGAAATGTTCTTTAAATATACATTGAAAGCTGACCAAATCACGAAGGCGATAATATAAGCGTAGTTAAAAACGGCTTACCTCTCATTTTAGGAATATCACTATCGTGGATAGTCTCTATAGCCACGTTAACGTATCTTGAACCTCGCCGGTAGTTGCCCGGTTGGTTGTTTCACCTTACCACCATCACCTCACCCCCGCATCACCCCTCTCCTCTGCTCTCGAGCGTGCAGCCGACCGCTGCCAACATGGCAGCATGGCGCAGGGTGGCAAGATCATCTAAAAATGTCACAATTTCAACCAACCCCATTTTTATAAGATGTTATTATAATAAATAGATGGAATTTGTAGTAATAATAGATCATCTAGTCCTGTGAAGCAAATTTTCATGTATCATCCTTCTTCTTTTAGTGGTGTTGATCTTTTTTCTCCTGTTCATCTTGAACATTAATTTTTTGAGGAAATGCGGAAAAAAAATACAGCACATCTTGTGTGAATAAGTTTTATATAGTAAAGTAAAGTTTCATTTTATTCTTGAAAATACAAATAATTTCAGTACACTTGATTCCAATTCTGTCACAGAAAACTTAAGCTACAGATGAAACGTAGAACATAATTATTGAGTAGAAAAGCAGATGAAAACACTTAAAAAAAAATGAAGAAGCAAAAAGTGAGTATGATGCAAGATACAGATTGAAAGAGACAAACATGGTGAAGTGGAATAAATTAAAATAGAAAAGGTGACTTGAAATACACACAAACTGCACTGTACACAAATAACTGCTTTTTCACAGCCATTCAAGAGTGATGCAAACAAAGGCAATTCACATTACTTATAAATCTCTTCCATTTATAAGATTTACAAAATATATTCTATATCACATTACAGTACACTATCATATGTATACATAAAAAATCAGGTGATTACATGTGAAATTTGCATTGCATCTCACATGATAAAGTGTATTCCAGATCAAACAGAGTAGGTCAAATGTTGTACACAAAAAACAAGAATGAACCTTCAAGGCATTATGGCGTACTTTAAGGAATTTAAACATATGACTCTTTCTAACAGAAAATGTCTTAGAATTTATCCAAGGGACTTTGTGTGGGTGCTTAGGTGCCCGGTCAGCTGGCACAAGAGATGAGAAAATGTAGCTTTCAATGGCAAGCAGATTTCAATACCATACACACCAATACGGAGAGACGGTGGCATTCCGGAAGAAGGATTGTGAATGGTCAGATCCTCTCTAGACTAGCAAAGATCTTCTCTTCACAAGATTTATTAAGATAATTTTGAAAGTACATTCCTTTTCCGTCCTCAATATACTGACCATGCAAAGACTAAGCTAGTAAGGCAAAATATAGTTTTAAAAGAAACATTACAGGTTTGTTAATCACTTAATACTGTAAACCGACGTATCACAATATTAAATAGAGTATAACTTGCACAAACATAGTTTTCAAACTTGCCAACAAATCACAATTCTAACCATTGGTATGGTAATTATTTGAAGAGAACAAATATGTTATTTAACGTACAAGGCTACTTCAGATGTCTAAAAACATCCAATAACAATGAAGTAAAGATTCAAGGCCATGTTTTACAGAAAATACGGAGATCTTGTAGACAATGTCATAACAAGGTACTTCTATCTTATCACTTTGAACAACCAACGATATAAAATAGAAAGGTAAGATATTTATAAAAATAAAGTGTGATTACTCAAAAAAACCAAACGAGAACCTACGGTCATGCTTTACAAATACAAAAATTGGAACGATCAAATATCAGAATACTTTCTAACATTAGTAACAATTTTGACATTTCTGAAATGCAATAACTTTATGCTTTTATTCAAATAATGTAAAATGACAAGAAAACCACACCAATAAATGGTATTGCTACATTAAAGTAAAACTAGAACAACGTTAACTAAGAATAATGGTGACTCAAATTCTATGCAAAGCTTGATGGTTACATGTCAATAAGCCTGCATTGGTAAGCACTTTGTTAATCATATTTGGTTTCTTCATTAATTGGCACAAATCAATCATTAGTCTAAACAAGACAACTAAAATTAAGCTTTAGACAATTTTATTTAATTAATAAAATTTACAGATGAATTTGTAAGAAACTAAAGTAAATATACAGCTAAAGAGTGTTATAAAACAAACAAACATGCATGCATTTAAAAAAGAAAAAAAAACAACTCGATGTAGAGGATAGTTACAGGGAAAATGTTTCTAGTTATTTACACAGAAAACAAAAGTAAGATGTGAAGAGTTAAAGGACTAGCTGACAAAATGACAAGATATTTTTGCATTTTCATGATAAAAAGAAGTCAGATTACAGATCTTCTGGATTCCACAAAAAAAACATCAAAATAAGAGACATGATTACAGAACAAATACACCCATAATACAAGACAAAGGCAACGACACAAAAAAAAATTGGAAGGATTGTTTCGTAAAGAAAATAAGCTGATTCCATGGCAACAAAAAATAAATGATGTGTGCTAGAAGCACCCATACAAATTAAACCACCAATATGTTGCATATTTAGATATGTGCAACGACGAGGCATATTTTGTGTTCTCTTTTGATAATCTGGTGAAAATTCAAATTAAATGTGATTCAAAGGAAAAAAATAGAATTCTTAAGCTCTGCAAAACTTAAAAGTTAAGAGCTCACAATTCAGAATTACTGAGTACGTTAATTGAATGTAAGTAAAACTATGTTGTGATACTGAATATAAGTAAATGAAACAAATAAAAGAAAGGAGAGAAAAAAGGGGAGATCCAATGCAAGTTGCAAAGGTTCATGTCAAATATGTCAAAATCAATTAAGGTACTTCCTGCACCGCCTCGCAAGGCAGTGGCAATGTATCTTTTCCTCTTCAATGGGGAACTTGTAATCATAAGTTAGCTCTTCTCCTTGAGGTATACGCCGGAATGCAAAGATTATGATGTGTTTCTTTCCAAGTATATCCACAACTCGAGAATAACAGTTAGGCTAAAACAAAACAAACACATGCAAATTTTCAGAAAGAAAAAAAATAAATTAACAGCCAAAAATTTTACCTCCAGATTTTGTGTTCACACAACGGTTGCTACCAGCAACCAACCAAAATTTAATACAAAATTGAAAATGTGAACTAACCTCACAAGAATGATTGATGAATCTGGCAGCATTACCCTTCTGCGTAGCATCTACAGTGAAGTTGTCATCCACTTTAAACATATAGCAACCAATACCCTTTGACTGATAGTACTTTTCACGGTTGTCAGTGAGTGTGTTGCGTATAACCTACAGGAAATAAAAATTTGAGTCACAAACTGGTTAGGAATGTTTGAATCATCAAGGTTTCTTTAAGAGCAAAGATTGTCATGAAAGGCGAAAGTGATTTTAAGCACCTCGCTCAATAAAATCTGAGATAATTAGAAACTTACTTCACCAGCATATTCGATCACCATCTCTCCTGCTTCAATATCTCGGAGACAAAACAGGCCCCGGCCATGAATGTCAGATCTGAAGACTCCAACAGATGTTTTGGATGTCTCTCGTAAGTATCGGAAACGCATAGCCATGGGTAAACTTGTACTAGCAACACGCCTACAGAGATAGAAATTAAAAAAAGACTTCAGCATACTTCAAAAGATAAAAATATACAGACCAAATTCAACATTGAGGATACTAACCTGCTACCTGTTAATGAATCTATATCAGTATTGTCTAATAGCTTTGGTGGACACCTGTGACGAGAGTCTAGCCAACTGAACATATCATATTTTTTGGCGGATAGATAAGGATCAGTCCTTGCACATCCAGATTGGCTTTCTTTCCCAACAAAGTCTTGATCCTCTCTTTTAAAGTGGTAACCGGGGTCTGGTAGGCGAGATTTGTGATATATTGGTCGATATTTCGAACAGTCTCCAACCCCAGGAAGTTGTTCTAGAATGTATTTCAGACTGTTATTGCCAAGTCCCATAACGTTATGAGCTGACTCAGCAGAACCGAACGGATTGTGAAGTAATGGAGGCATTTTGTGGTTGGCTCGAGCTTCTTGCACTGCACCAAACACCTACAAAAGAAACATTTTTTCAATAACCAGAATGGAAATGAGAAAATCGAGAGAGATGCATAAGTGTGATACTAAAAGAGCTAGAAGAAAGTATCAGACTGGGTAGCCTTAAAAAGATTTTACCTTCTGCCAAGCATCTGATATTGAAGTTGATGAATAGGAAAATCCATCCTGGCAGTGAATTTCATAAATGATTTCTGGTGCAGAGGAGTTTGAAAGATTCCTTCTAGGGGCTTTTTCCACTGGTTTCACATTTTCAGATTCATCTTTGCCGCCTTTCAATTTATCTTTACTAATAATGCTTATGTCAGCAAGCTTCACTGCCATGAGTTCTCCATCTTTTTTCCCAGGACTTGAAGAAACTTTGTAGCATCCATTATGTGCCTGTTTCTGGAATAACAACTTGAGAGATGCTGGAGTGTTGTCTCTACTTTCAAACAACAAAGGCACTTCAGATTGAGAGCGGAAAAGATCACTTTTTTTAGGTACATCAACATTTTGGCTTGTTGATTTTAATACTGTTGGAGGAATACTGGAAGCACATTTATCCTGGATCTTAGGAGTGGCAGCTTTTGCATCAGAATTCAGATTAGCCTCGCTGATTTCTTTTAATGGTTTCAGTCCCATAACATTTGTATTTACAGGTTTGGTTGTGGTCACTAATGTTATGGAACTCATTGATGCAGTTGAAGATATGAGGCTGCTAGAGAGCACAGGTGCTGCGTTCGCTTTACCACAACTATTAGGCAAACTTGAGCCATCTTGATTTTGAGATGGACTTGTTGCCAAGGCATTCAGAAGTGAGCTTGACTTAGACATGTCTGAAGTTGCTGCAGTCAGTTCACATTGCGCTAATGGTGTAGTCTTAGAGCTGTGCACTTTTACTGCTTTAAAATTCTGATCTGATGATGGTAAGGTTGTAGTTGTTAGTGCATCTGGATTTAAAAGTTTGGACATGCCAATTCTCCTGGAATCTCCTAAATTTACAGTAGACTGAGCTGTTGTCATATTACTATCTTTTTTCATGTTTGGTGATACCACATCACTTGAAAGTGTTGCATATGCAACATTGATTTTGCTCCCAACGCTTGTAACATGACTAGACATTGCCGATGAAACACACTTGGATGCTGAAGATGGAGTTGTGATCCCTGGTAGTGTAGATGATAAATTTACTGACAGCTGAGCTTCCTTTGTTGACGATAACTCTGAACAGAGTTTAGTTGTGTCCATCTTTGCTTTAGGCAGAGCAGAAACACTCACTGGTATCGTGACAGTAGCAACGTTCTGCTTGGGTTGCCCTTTCTCTGCAGTTTGTGAACGATATGAGAATGTGACAGCTGGACGTTTACCAAATGCAGGAGGAACAGCAGAAGTCTTTGGAGAATTTGAACGTGCTACAACTGGGGGATTCAGTTTCACAGGGTCTGGTAAAGTGATGCTTTGAGCTGGAGCAATATTTGCAGAGATCAACTCTGCTGAAGATGCTGAATAATGAGCAGGCATAGAACCAGATAATAAGTTTGTCAGATTATCAGTGGCTCGCTGTGGTCCGCTCTTCTTATTTGAATCAAACTCATAAGCATTGGTAAATGCTTCAGCATTTATGTTACTGGACGCAATAGGGGATGATATGGGCACCTTTATCCTTTTTTGTGTCGTTTGAGAGGCTGCAGCTTTTACAGATTCTTTCACTGCTACACAAGTGATTCTTGGCACAGAGTTCTTCGACAGAGTAGTGACTGGCTCTTTCATCACTTTATTTGGCTTTGAATAAGTTCGCTGAGCTTGAATTCTTGGTGTAGGATTGACCACTGACGTTGGAATTACAGGTGGTAGAGTTTGCGGAGGCAGAGGAGCTGTAACAGTTACTGGAACAGGCAAATTAATAGACGACAGCTGTATTTGTGATTGAGTCTGGATTGGTGTTTGTTCTTGAATTCTAGGCTGAGCTATTGACATGATGTCTAGTTTTCCAATGGATGCATCCGGTAGTGATGGATGAGTGTTCACAACTACATATTGTGTTGGAACATCTATCACAGGAGGGTCAACTTTACTTGCTTGAAAAACTTGAGTAGTTGTAGTTGAAAAGGAACTGCTTCCTTGCAGCATGCCAGGTACGGATGAAGATACAAATTGACTTGATGACATGGACATGAAAGTGTTACTAACAACAGTTTCCATGCATGTAAGCATAGGCTGACTGGCTAGTATCACACCTCCTGACTGATCTGGATACATTTGAATGGTCTCATACACCGGTTCAGTGGCGGTAACAACACCACAAGAGAGGGGACTCTGGAGCAGAGTGCCAAGCACTTGTGGCTGAGTTTGTCCTATTTGAGCTGGAGCTAGTTGTGTTTGAGCCAATTGCATTCCAGATATTGTGGAAATACCAACTCTGCTAGGCTCGAGGCATAACTGACCATCAGATATAGCTTGAAGCTGATATGCCCCAGGAACAACAGCACTAGGTACAGCTGCTAAGTATTGAGTTTTTCCAAAGCCTCCATTAGTGTCGACGGTTGCCAAGTATTGAAGATTTTGACCTGTATGTTGTTGAAAAGCTTCAATATAAGCGGGAACCATTGCTGAAGAAGGCACTGACTGAACTAGTACTGCGGGACCAGACTGTTGAGACTGCTGATAATCCACCATTGCGATCATCTGAGATGTTTGTTGAGACTGCTGAGGTAGAGAAGTAGGCAGAGAATGATGAATCGGTTGATGGGTTATCTGTTGGTGGCTGTTTTGCTCAAACATCTGCTGGTGAAGGACTGAGTGGTTTCCCTTTACAACAAACTTGACAGTTTGCTGCTGTGCCGAAATTTTAGTTGCTTTAGACTTGCTCAAAGAGGAAATTTTCTGTACTCTCATCACTGATGTTTTAACATTGTCACCTGATGACTTTGATGTTTGAAGAGTCTGTGCACTGATTATAGGCTTGGTATTTGTGACAACTGAAACTGATTGTGATTCTGCTTGAGGAACGGAGGAAGCAGATGATGAAGATTTTGCAAGAAACATCGAGGAAGAATTACAGGTAAAGCCAGAACATGTGCCAGAGGGAGAAATAGGTGGAGCAATTGAAACAGAGCCACTGGAAACTGAAATAGCACTGTCTGGACTTGGAGCAGAAACTGAATTTGAAGGGCCGATTGCTTCATCCTCACTTATTTCTGCTTCACTCTCACTTGTAGTCAAAGAATAATCACCAGAGCAGCTGGGTAAGTGGCGAGCATAACTCTCCTCTGTACGATAAGTGCAACCACATCGATTACATCGAACCGGTTTTTCTTCTGACTGTTCTTGAAATTGTTTACCTGGTACAACGTCACGCTCACTATCGCTCGACAAGTCATTTGTACCATCTACCTGAGGAATCTGATAGTTTAGGGATGAATCAGTCCAACATTTTCTCCCACCTAAGGCTTTCTTGTATAACTTTTTATGCTTTAGTCTACCATTTCTTTGATTTATCGAGTCAATATCACAAACTAGGGCACAATCTGTACGATTAGCTGAGGTGACCGTTTTCAAACATGTGATTCTATTTCGTAGAAGCTCAGACTCCTTAGCTAAGTTGGCAGAAAACTTCACCCTTGGTGTGAAATGGGACACTGTGTCACTTGCATCTGAGCTTTCATCACTGCTACTCAAGACTGAATCAAAAATACCATCTACCTGCATTATTCTTGGCCATGATGCAGATTGATTTTCTTTTCCCTTCTCACCAGGTACTTGTAAACAGTAACGTAAATCTGCATGTGAAGCTGGTTTCACAGATAAACGAAGTTCCTGAATAAGCTTTGTACGATCAATGCTAACTTCTGAGCTTGATACTTTAGGAGTTTTGCAGCAATTGATGCTTGTACCCAATTTGCAGCTCCAGGCTAAGCTACAAGAGCGCTGTTGCAGTCTGCTGTCTGATTGAGAGGAGTTGCATGGAAGAACATCAGATTTACTTCTTTTGAGTTCTCTTGCAGCCTTAAAACTCTTGAATTTCTTCGGCTTTTCAGAAGCTGACTCACACTTAACTAAACCATTTCCAGAGGCATCTTCAATAGTTTCATCTTTCCCAAGTTCCTCAAAATTAAGAAATTTATCTTGGAATATATCTTGCATAGAAATCCCATCCAAAAGATCATGAGGCAAATCTTCAAAAATTGCATCTTTTAACTCAGGTGGTAGAAGATCTCCAGAATTCTGTGCGTCTGATTGTTCTTCATCAACTTCTCTGCAGCACACGGCATCCAGTATGTGATTAATCACAGCCTCCACAATTTTCTTGTCATCAGAACTTTTGCTGAGGGCCAACTTATCACCATGTTCGTTTTCAAGCTTACAAGAGAAACTCTTTTCGTTACTTTCTGATGCACAAATAGCTGATTTAAATTTTGAGATATCTTGCGAACTTTCTTTGGAATGATCAACAGTAACGTGATGACCTACATCTTCGACAGTCTCAATGGATGGTACACGGATAAGTGTTCGAATTATATAACGAACAATACGCCATGGTTCTTTGGAAGACCAGAAGAGTCGAGTACAACTAAACTGAGTAGGAATAATAGAAGAACCTTGATCAGACAAATCAGGCACAATGCTACCGACATTTTCCACAAGCAGGGATCCTATCATGAGTCTGACATGCTTGCTCTCCACACATTTCCTCTTCCTTCGATCTAGTTCCACAAAAACAGGACGGCAGATATCAAAATCAGAAGCTCTTGTGAGAGCTTTACCAGGAGCACTTTCAACATGTGATGGGCAATACACATTTTTGTCCTCCATGAAAACAAACCCTGCCTTTCGAGCACATGGAAAATGAAGTGTCTCTTCACATTTCTTGGCACAGCATCCAACACTTGCTCCCTTCTTTCCACATTCCGTACATCTGATCATCCGACCACGGGAGAGAGCATTACTGACATTTTGCAATGCGCCATCAATTTCTTCAAAAACCTCAGCTGACCACAATGCACAATTAACATGCACCCATTCATTTTGACCACAGTATAGGAGCCTGCCTTCAGCACAAGGATCGCTATCACCTATGACCTTACAAAAACTGCACGTCCTAGAATCAAGAAGATTGATTCCACTATAGAAATAGCAATCATCCAACTTCTTTGCTTCTTTAGGAAGAAGTCTTTCAAGAATTTTAAAGGATGACGAAACCATTGAGTTAGGTTTTTCAGCAGAGTTACTATCTGACTGATAATGGAGAAGAGATCCATGATGTGGTTTGCAGGGACTAAGAGGGAATGAATTTCGTGACACTCTATCGTACTTTGGATCAAACCAAGGGAAGACCTCCTGCAATGTTTGGTGATAGAGTTCTTTCACCTCATGTGAATCAGCTTCATTGATTAGCTGATCCATGTCACGATGGAATTCAATAATTGACGTATATTCACTACTATGAACTTTTTTCTTAACTGTAAGTAAAGTTGGCAGAGGCTGTCTACAACTGAGGCTGCTGCAGATGCATTGATTGGCTGGTTCATCAGTTAATCTCCCATCATCAATGTCCTCTTCTTCTGTGGCAGAACAAGCCTTCAATTCATCGTCAGTGCTTCCAACTCCAGAATCACTTTGAAATCCAGCATTAGGCGACAAGTGGACACCTTTTTCCGGCTTCTCTGAAGCATCACTTCCACAATCCAATTGTAGAACTGGGAAGTCATGAGAAGCACATTCTCTCTTGTTCCTATCTTTGGTATGAGTGTACCTGGTAATTGGTAAGTTTTCAACCCCATCGAGGTTATCATCAAACTCGAAAACCGATGACACCAATCCCTTTTCAGTGCTAAGAGTGTTGTCAGCACACACCACGGATCCACAAATGGAGATGGAAGATGTCTTCAAAATTTGTTCGTCTTCTTTGGCATAAGATTTTGAATTGAAAGATAGTTTCCGCTTTCCAAGAGCAGCTGATGGAGGATTCAGTCTTGAAAAGGGGATTTCTTTTCTCTGCTGACAGTCACATGCTTTCTGAGGGCTCCACTTCAACATTGCACAAGCTTTCCTATTCTTAGTAATGGCCTTGATAATATTGTTATAGCCAGCTTGAAGCTCAGCTTCTACTGCCACCCACCATGGAGCAGGAGGAAACACGCAACAAAGTCTGCAAAACGAATAGCAGCCATAGATAAGGTAACAGAATGATAAAAAATAATACAAAAAATACTAACTACACCCACCTGCAAATGAATTCAATGGATTCTGGAAGGTAGCTCAAAACTTGATACTTTTCATCTGAGAGTCCTTCGCACTTTGCATGGACCCATGACTTGCACTCAGCACATTCCATCATCTGGAATTGAAATAATCAAAATAACACACGCATTCGCAAAATTTAAGTAGTGATATTAAGCAATATAACCAACAAGTAAAGTGACGTACTTTCGACTGATAATCATCATCTGCATAACAACCCTGGCAAAGAGGGCAAAAATTGCCTTTCTGACGGAGTTTGAAACACATTTTGCAGAAAGGAAGGTTACCAACAAACTTTGTGACATCAGCACTGTTACAACTTTTGCAGCACAAACAAGATGAACAAATCTAAAAAGAAAAGAGGGAAAAATATAAAATATAGCTAAAAGAAAAAGTGATCTTGTACAGGCACAGGAAAGCTAAGTCTTTTAATGGATCCAAAGATAAGGAATCAAAAAGCAACTTAAGAATGCTACTCACCCACAGGCGATCACCAGCACTTTTACGCAAAGTTGTAGTTCCTAAACACTGTAAATGATAGGAATGATGGCATCTCTGACAACTTGTTAATTGCTGACCAGTGCTATGTCCGCATCTGTGACATACTGTGCACCTGGGGCAGACCCAATCCACACGCCATTCATCTTCATTAGATTGTTGATTCGAGGAAAGAGGGGCAGCAGCTCCAAGAATACCCATTTCCACACAGAATTGGTGATATGGTTCACAGCAAGAAGCGCAATGAATAAGCTGCAATACAATACATTCACATTAGGTTTAAAAAGAAAAACGACATCGAAATCAAGAAAACTTTCGATCAAAAAACCAATTTATCACAAATAAAATTTACTCTCAGGCAACAAATACCACTAAGAAATGAAGTAAACCAGGCATGGGCAAGGTCTCGGCTCGCGAGCTACCGGCCGAGCTGCTCTCAGCTCGCCTGACCCAGCTGAGCCTTGCGGGTGCCTGAAGCCGAGCGAGTGGAGGTGAGAGGGGACTGGAGTGGGGGAAGAGATGAGGTAGCAGTCAGCTTGCCAGGCCGAGCAAAGCCAGCTCCCTCAGCTCACCGCTCGCCTGAGCCTACCTCGCCCACACCTGAAGTAAACTAACCCTTTTTTTCCCAGCACTTCCACAGAGAAAACACACAGGTTTCATGTAAAATGGTTCAAATCCAATTAAACCGAATCCTGTGTTACAAACTTCATCTGGATCATAGCTTTCCCAAAAGTCTAACGATATCAGTTGTGGTGCAGCATTAAGTTGAGTGTTGTAAACTCCCAAATCTTGAAGTGTGCGACGTTGTCCTCTCTGCAAAAGTAAGTAATTTAAACTGAATTCTCTTCCGAAACAAAATTTACAGAACAGACGAGAGGAACATCCAATTAAATGCTCTACCACCAATGTCACATTACCTGAAACATTTTATTTTGATTAGATGCATTGATAGGTCTGGTTATCCTCCTTCCTGGAATTGAGGTGTAAGATTCTGAGACAAGCTTCGAAATATTTTTCATATCTGATTCTGAAGAAACTGAAGATTTTAATGACAGGGCAGGTACAGATTTCAATTCCCGCTCTTTATCATCCTCCATTTTCACTGTTGGGTTAGCTGTCTCGAGAATATCTGCTTTATATTTTTCTTCTTTGATGTCATAACCCATTTTGTGTCTGGAAGGAAGTAAGTTACAAAAACTGATATCAAAATTTCAAATTAAATCAAGACAGAAAAAAATTAAAAAGCAAGCATACCTCAGTGACAGCTCAGTATTAACATCAGTAGATGTTGAAGATACACCTTCAAGAATAAAGATGGAGAAATGTGAAAGAGTCAATCAAAGCACTTCATTATATATGTAACGGCTAATCTACGGTCGCCGGCTAATGTTAGGAATAGCTCGGCGCCTACCATCCTACCATTAGCCAGCTAATGTTAGGACTAGCCGGGCGAATGTCGTCCCGCCCAGCTAATGTTGATTTTAGATGAAGGCAAATGTTCGATGAACAATGTCTCCAGGAAAGTAGGTAAAATCTAGCCAAAACACACCTTGTAAGCAGGCTGAGATGCAATGTGTTTTGACTAGATCAAATCTACGGAACCAAGATCCTTATTGTTCAAAATCAAAAGACAAAAAGAAGAGTAACATAAGATCATTAAGATCACCTTTTGTATCATGTATGATGATATTATCAGAGGAAGCAGAAGACTTCATGGGAAATGTGGCAAGAGGTTGACCAAGGACTATTGAAGCACTGCGGCAGACGTGTTTCACTCGGGGCCCCTTTAGACTGAGCTTCTGTCTCATCAGACCATCTTTATTCTTTCCTACAGTCTTGTTGCACCCTTTCCTCAAAGGTTTATCGGCATTCTTAACATGCAGTTCGGATTTCTTGGAAATACTGATTTTCTTCATCTTTAAAGGCTTCTCTAATACTTCTCCTGAGGTTGGCTTCTTCCTTAAGGTGGCAGGGGATATCACTGGAGTCTTGTCTCTGGCTCTACGCAAGTTATTGGCAAGAGAGACAAGAGCAGCCTGAAATCATTTGAGCCATAGAATAGAATATTGTCATCAGTATTAATTTTAATGAGGATTTATGTATGACAAAGTGCTATAGCAATATTAATGAGTCACAGAGAAAAACCTACCTTTCTCTTGATTCTTGCAATTGGAGTTTGTGGAACCCTTTTACTTGATGAAGGAGTAGACAACTTCCTGGTTGAACTTGGAGGGCCGCTTGCTTTTGGAGTGCGCACAGAGAAAACATTGCTCAAAGAGACATCATGATTATCCTGCTTACTACGTCCTTTCCGTTGACGACTGCGACTGTTAGAGGGATGGCTCATGAGTGCCACCGGAGGGAATATAATAGTCATTCCCTGCAAGTTTGCAGGCAGCATACGTATGAGGCAGTCTCGAATTTTCTCAGGCATTTTTACAAGCCGTTGAATACAGAGAAGGAGCCAACATGCCCAACAACGGTTAACTTTGCTGGCAAAACTTTCAGTCGATGATGACACTGCACAGTTACCTTCAAGAACGCAAAAATCCTGAACTTAGCTTTGCACAATTAAAAGTAGTTGTGAGCAAATAAGAGAAAACTTGTAAATAACTACTCACCTTGCCCTTTTTCACATGGAACACTGTTATCAGATGACCTGGATCTTAAAATCATTTTTGTGATAAATTTTCGACACGCATCACAACATATAATCCCAAACTTAACAGGCTGTTTAGTCAAAGAGTGGAAACGTGTTGCACCACAAATACCACATTCAACAGAAGTGCTAGGAGATTTTGAAACCTTGACAGAAAGACCTGATGAAGTATAAACAGAGAAAATTAATTATTTCAAATTCTAACATGCCCAATTACCTAAAATGAACACACTTGGAATGATTTATACCTTTCTTTGGTTTCTTGGAGAATAAACCTTCTTGAAGTTTCTCTTTTTCAGCACTGACATTTAATTTGGATTCCCTCAGGATAAGTTTACACCGCGATGGCGATGATGGGCCTGATGACTGGAGAGGCTTTTGAGTTATGACAGAACTGGGAGGGAACTTGGATTCATTTTTCTTTGGACTTCCATCAAAACTGGACTGTGAAGACCTTCTTTTGGGACGAGTGGTAGGAGCACCAAATACATTCAATTCGCCAAGTTTTACATGTTCCTTGCTGTCGCCATTTGAACAAACGAGTGACGAGGAGTCATTGAAGGAGGTAAATGATCCATCGGATAAACAACTCTTGCTTTCTTCAGATTTGGGAACCAGGAAGTCACTTATTCGATCAAGTATTAGCCTTGGCTTCTTTAGTTCGATCACACGAGCCCGTGAATGTTGACCAGATACAGCAGGAGGGGACAGAGGATCTTGGTTTGGTTCATCGGAGTCAAGAAACCTCTTATTTGGTTTTATAACTCTTGAAGAATGAATACTTCTGCTAGGGAGAACAAACTTTCTTCCAAGCCCATTAGCACTGATGGAACAGTTCTTATCCAAGTGAGCATTTAGTAACGACCTATTTGAAATGCATGCATCCAAATTTGCCTTTTTGGCCTTTTGAAGGATTTTATTGGCAACATGCTTTTTAACGTTACCTCTTAACGGACTGAAAAATTTTGAAGGTGAACGTGCCTTAGGAAATTCAAAAGAAGTATTCTCAACATGAAGACTATGGCACTGAGCACGAGTAGTGTGTGATCCAACTGGGCCAATCAATGATAAGTTTGCCTTAACCATAGACAAAAATTGTGCGGTTGGAGGATCAATCTTCACGAGAAAGGCCTCATCAGGTGGGTACATTAAACCATTAGATTCATACTCCAGCTCGACTTTTTCCTGATGTTTGTTTGCTGTTTCTACAGCTTTGTCTACTTCATGTGGGCTAAATCCATGAAATGCTGTCAACACCTGCACAAACGAAACATAGCAGAACTGTTACTGAAGTCATAACTTTTATCACATTAGAATTGCTGATATACAACCTTCGAACACATGTGATGACAGTTCTGACATGAAGTACATCAAGTAAAATACCTCAGAAAAACTAAATTCACGAAGTGGATGCTTCAAATTTTTTTCACGAACAAGCATAAAGAGAAGTCAAAGATGAGGAAATTGGACATCCAACCTAATCAGGTCAATGACAGGACACAGAAGCCTCTAAAACTACATGTGACAACGCCTTGAAATACTTGAAAAACAGAGAAGCAACCCCGAAAACCAGTCACATGCCAAAATTTCCTTGATAACGTAATAAAGGAAGATACTAGTAAAAAAAAAAAAATCAACACCAACAGTTCCAAACAGCATGGCGGATGTCAAGCTAACCTCTCGTGCCAGAGCGCGCGCGTTTGAGAAAGGACCAAAAAGGGATTCGAACTAAGGACCATGACAACAATTCAACAGGAGTAAAACCCCTGACTATAGAAACAGCGGCAATGAATTAGAGAAGCACATTGATCTGTTGAGAACAAGCGCGAATTAAAAAAAAAATAATGTACGCGACGTTTCGGACAGATCAAATAGGCCATAGAATCTACAATACGCTTCTCCGTAAAAGTCATTTGACAACCAACAACATACATTCTCATTTCACCCCAAATACGCAAGTTTCGGACTAGCTTCTTAACTGCAATGAATTAGAAGTACTTGTCAGTCTTACCTGTTCACGGTCTCCGAATGTTTCATTGAATACGGCGAGGCCATATGAAATGTTCTCAGCAGCTTTGCTTGATTCATTATCCTGAAGTTCACAATATTTGTTCGATTTCACGACCTTACGATTCACTATTTTTGAAGGTTTTCCAGGAAATTTTGATCGCACCATTTTGTAAAAACTGTCGGTTCACTTAAACGTGTTTTCATTGAGAATTGCACTTTTCTTCTTGAACAGCGTTTCGTAACACAAACAAACGCAGCTCGTCGCGTGTCTGAGCACAAAGCGAACATGGGCTTGAGCCAATCAATGATTGCAATTTTCGCGGCCAAGTTTTAAATTGATATCATTTACAAGATAATTATTTGCGGCCATATGAATGTTTAACGTCATGACATAGCTGCCTAGCCATAAGCGCTAGAGACCTGCTAGAGACTTCTCTCATTCAAATAATGTTTGACAAGACATCCAAACATTCCAAACAATGAAAATGTCATCTGCAATCGCGTAAAAGGTTAGGTACTGACGGGGCTTGACGGGGGGGGGGGGGGGGGGG